>CM023541.1:5315263-5593664 GCA_013350335.1 Chimonanthus salicifolius
ACTCTGATTTTACGGTGAAAAGGGGCGGGCGTTACAGATACGTAGGGTCACTATCCCCCTCTTCTCGCCGGGAATGTTGTGACTCTTCCTCATCACGCGATCGTTCATGAACTGATCTCTCTTCGCCATGAACGGACCGTTCCTCGTCTTGTACCGATGGCACCTTCTCATGTACCAGCTTCTTGCGTTGCGGTACCACCTTCCCTTGTGGTGTGATTATTAACACCTCATCTTTCTTTTTACTGTCTTGTCGGGTTCTTCTCTTTGATGCCCCCTCACCTAATCCGATTTGCAAGACTTTTCCTTTTCCTTTCGGATCCTTTACCACCTTTTTCTGTGGCGCCATTTATTCCTAATTCATGGAAACATCATAGACTTAGTTTCCATTAACAATATGCATTAAATGCCATAAATCCTCATAAAGTCATAAATCACATATTTTATATAAATTCGAACTTCATCTTTGTACAAAGGTGGGTAGGGTGAAACAAAACCCTATGTATAACAAAATATGCACCCTTACAAAATAACTGTCTTTTTTTTTTTTTTTTAAATATCCCTACATATTACTTCCTATCCTAGTCTTCCGTAGAAGACTCCGTATCAAAAGCGAACTTGAAACGGTTATCAGGACACGTCATCGCCGTGTGCCCCAATACTTCACATGTCGTGCAGGGTATTAATCCAAGTCCTCCGATATAAGGACAATTAGTCCTCGCCTCACCATGTCCATGTAGTCCACAGGACGGGCAGACAATGCCTAGCGGGTGAGGACAATACCGGCAATGGTGCCCATCTTGATTGCACAGCTCACACGTGTCATAGGGATCTATCTCCCAAAGCAACTCCAATATAATAGGCACATCAGCAATGGGATCCTCCAGAAGATGTGATAGATCATCTTCTCCTTCCTCAGGAGGTTCCACCATCCCAGGAATGTCATCCACCAGCTCCTCTGGAACAGGTGCTAAGTCCATATCATCTTCCTCAGCAGGTCCCTCCTGAAAGTCCACATTAACTTCCATGCTGATACTGTCGGAAGTTGATACCAATCTACCGGACAACTAGGTGTCCCTTTATCCCATAACTCAGTGTATTCTTCGTTGCTTGACATATCTGTGCCACATCATTTCAAACACAAAATATTCAACAATAATTCTAAATTAACCACTCTCGGTTTTCAGGGAATTTGATCATGCATAATATCATGTACTTTGTTTGGGAAGATTGCCAAATCAACACTCTTTGTTTTCTTCTGTTTATGGGGAAATCTCTAAATTCCTGTTGTTTGTTTTTCAGTGTGGGAGTTTCAGGGGAGTACATCCTACTTTGCTATGTTTGATATATCCAGTTATGATGACTGTACTTTATTTTGCTATCTTTCATTGTCGTTCTCAGATTGATTGTTCAGTCCGAGTCACTCAAAGTAAATTAATCCGGCCCCCAGTCAGCGGACTCCGAAGGGTCGGTCAGTTGGGATTCTTATCCGTCAGTGAGACATGAAACCGTCTTAATCTTACTTCGATGATTCAACTTCCCGTTTCGCTCTGATACCAACAGTAACGCCCCGCCCTTTCCGAGAATTTCAGAGTCTAATTTTTTTTTTTTAAAGTAATAATAAAACATCGAAAGAGTGCGAGCGGCGTCACGACGCAAGTTAAGTTCAGACTACCCAAGTCTGAACATTAACTGGCCACCCATGTGTACATGAAATAGACCATGATTATGAATCACGCATGGAACTAACATCAACATGCGGAATAACCTAGATTAATTGCAGAATAGAAAGACTAGATAGCAAGTAACAGTCCCAACCATTAATTAAAAGAAATCAACGATTCAAAGGTTATTAACCTAATCAAACCATAGCAAGTAATGAATTATTACATGTCCAACAAAAGTATTCAAATGACAGTAATATAAAGTAGTCCAGTCCATCATTCAAGCGCTTAGGCTTGGCTCTCCACCCGGTCATCGACCTTCCTTTTCCCTTTACTTGTACCTGCATTCTCCTCTGAGGATAGAATTAGGGCGTTAGATCAACGCGCCCAGTAGGTTCCTGAATCAGGGCTACCACATGTTAGCATATAAAACATGCATATATATATATATACATATATATATATATATATATATATATACATATATATATATATATATATATATACATATATATATATATATATATATATATACATATATATATATATATATATATATATCATAATACATGATCATCAAAACAGGTAAAACAATGCTATGAAGTATGCACATGCAATGAGCATCCCCCATTATGTACATTCATAGCCATCACTTGACGTGCCTTGCACTGACAAGGTAAATTACAACACACTTTTATCTCTTCATCATTGACTGATTCATATCACGTATGAGTCCTCCTGGCGGGACTCTCATCGCCTAAGGAGACCAATGTGACTATGATCATCATGTTACTCCTCCTGGCATGACTTGCACCACCGAGGAAGGACGTAGCCCATAAATTGCAACACTGTAGAACCTCATTCATAATCCCATGTCTATGCATGAGATGCCAATGCCTGTATGCCATTTGTTAATGCATAATATATCATTTGAAACACATAAAATATAAAACAAGAGTCTCATAAGAAAACTGGGGTAAAACTGTGGTTACAAGTAGGTAGGAAACCTACTGAAGCTTTGTTTAAGTATCCGTTCCTTTTTGAGCTTCTCCCGGTCACGACTCGTTCGTCATTCAACTCTCTTCACCTTGTGATACAATAATCAGTAAATCATATTGTCACTTAAATGTCCATTCACATATGAGACCTAAAACATCTTATAAGTCCTTTGATCAATCTTTTCATTTGGCTTGTATTCACAGATTTGCCATTGGTCTAACCAATGTCTAATCTTGCTCATAATCAAAGTTCATCAAAGTAATCTACCTTAGTGGGGTTCGGCCATACTACTTGGCCGAACCCTACCAATCCAATTTGTATTTCTTAATCCCTTCACAACCATTGAAATCACTTGGTTCCAATCCTCATTTTTATCTACCAACACTACTCCAGGTAAATCAAATAAAAACCCTAAAGCAATCCATGGGGTTCACTTGATCTGATTGATCCCTCAACTTCCCATGATTATTCATGATTTAATCATGTTAACCCAACCATGAATTACACATGGTTCAGCCACATAACCAACCACCAAAACAGTCATTTAAACTTCACCAAAACCCATTACTTACTTACATGGGGTTCGGCCATCCAAGGTGGCCGAACCCTATGTCCATGTTTTGATCTTTCACACATGCTTTAGGCATTATTTAAACATGCAATATCAGTATCATATTGCTGCCTTTAAACCACTTAGAAACCATCTAATTAAATTCATCCAAACAGTCCATAAAATCCATGGTTTCCATGTTTCACAACATGAAACCCAACAATATTTTACATGGGGTTCGGCCCTCAATGGTGGCCGAACCCAATGATTATTTTCACTATTTTTAGACCTCCAATCATCATGTAATAAACAACATATTATTACCGAGTTCAACCCTTTAAAAATTCATCTAAAACCCAACCCAATTTCATAGGGTTCGGCCATGCTCATTGGCTGAACACTATGACCTTTGGTTTTGAAACAATCAATCATTTATCTTAGGTCTGAATCAATCATCCATATTCATGTTTTAACCTTCTTAAAACATGATTTTAAAACTAACACTAACATCTAATAACAGTCCCAATTTTATATGGTTTTAATTTCCAAAAACCATCAACATCAACCACTTGTTTCCATGGGGTTCGGCCATGCAAAGTGGCCGAACCCAATGGTCCATTTCCATCTTTTAATCCACTGATTTAGACCATAAAAACTTCAGCCTTTTCTGACATTCAGATACAGGTTTATAATCCTTTCAATAACATGTATTTGATTCTTAAATCAAACCCAAAAATCAGTCCATAAAACCCATGGTTTTCATGTTTCCAAAACATGAAAACCAAGCAATCTTTCACATGGGGTTCGGCCCTTCATGGTGGCCGAACCCAATGGTCATCTTTACCATTTCTAAACCTCCATTAATCAAGGTTAAAACCTTGGTATATTCAGCCATAACCATGGGCCAATACACACCCATTTTATTAATCCAAAAGTCCATGAAACTCGTACCAAATTCTAAGCTCTTCCTATTGCCTTTGCTCCTTGCCTTCTTCCTTTTATTTCTTCCTTTCTTCCTTAATTCCTTGTTGGTTTAAGCTTGAATAACTGGTGCCAAAAACCTCTGCTGCTCCAGCCAAGAACACGAATTGGAGAGAGGGAGAAAGAGATGGGAAAAACTTGGGTTTGCAATGATAAAAATTGGCTAACCTTGGGGTTCATTGTTTTTGTATTTCAGCCACCATGACCTCTCAATTCCCTCATAACTTCTTAATAAAATTGATGGGCATTGGGTGCCATCCAAGGCACCCCTTGGCACTTTCCCATGCAGCCATTCAGATTTCCATGTAACTCATCTCAAACCCATCATTTGCATTTATCATTCAACATGGAACTCACCAAAACAAGTCCCCAACGTGTGGGACTTGTTTTGGTTGGTTTGAGACCAGCCAACCTCTTCAAATTTCCACTCAACTCACTGATTTACAGCCCCTTCAATTTCCCTTTTGACTCACTTGAACTCAAGGCTATTTAGATTTCCATCTCAACTCACCCAACTCACATACTTAATGCATTTCACTTAATGCACATGTGTTGACTCACTACTTGATTTAATTCCAACTCACTTCAGTCCCACTCAACTGATTTAATTCATATTTTAGCTCCCTTGAGGGTCCACACGGTCAACCATAGTCAACTCGACCCGTTGGGTCCACTTTTAGCTACTTGACCTGTTTTTGACTCCATGACCCAATTATGATATTTTGGTCATTTGTAATTGATTTTTACATATGGATCAGGCCTACCCATTTTTCCTCCACTTGACTTCCAATCAAATCAGCCTAAGCCCATTTAATTTAAGTTCATAAAACGGTCAGATCATCCATTTTGACTCGATGGGTCCCATTTGGGTCCTTTGACCCATTTAGCCATTTTTGACCCAATTGATGTAAATTACCCAACCAATCAAACTTAACATTCATAATGTGCTCATATGATTTTAATTTGAGCAATGGGCCCCACTATTTCCTTACTTAACATCACAAAATAATTAATTTAACAGCTCAGGGGCATTTTCGTAATTTTCCACTTCATTGAGAAACTAGGGTGTTACAATTCATCTACATTATTACATTCCGAAATCTGGATACTCTAAATACAAATCCCTGAGTATCTTAAATAAAATATAAAACTAAAAGCGTTCCAAGCTCCTATGTTTGTCACTTTCTGCATTTAGCGTTTTCCTCGTTTCCTGTGTCATCCACTAAAGGGTAGAAGTAGGGTGTTAGTACAAGGCGCCCAGTAGGTATTCCAATTAGGGTTAACACATGGGTTAGTACCAAAAATCCAGATATAATATATAACAAAACTAGTTATAATAAATCATGGCATACTTATGAAGCATCGTATCCAAAACAGTGTATGATAATAGAGATCCAATCATACCGATTAAAACCAGAAAACTTACATGATAATAAAGGTCATAATCATGCCAAATTAATGTCATGCCATGCTATCATATGCAATGAGTCCCACCCCATCACAAACTCATAGTGTCCTCTTGATGGAATTTTCATCATCAAGGTATCCTTCCACGAGTGTTTTACGGACTCCCCGACGGAGTGTGGATCTCCGGATATATAGTATCCTTTTGATGGAATTCTCATCATCAAGGTATCCCCTGATGGAATGCTCATCACCAGGGTCTTCATACATAGTATTCCTCTTGATGGGATTCTCATCATCAAGGTATCCCCCCACGAGTGTTTTACGGACGCCCCGACGGAGTGTGGGTCCCCAGTTACCTGTCATCCCTTCCATGCCATACATGAGATGCAAATACTACATGCTATGCAATTATACAAAATCATAGTATTTAAAAGCTCATATTTAAAACACATGCTATTTTATCAAATAACATAGCATATAAAATCACCATTTGAAACATATCCTTTGCAATATAAATCATCAAAATAAGAAAAAGGCAATCTACATAAACCCATGGTTTCATAGAGGTGGATCCTACCAAAGACCGCTAACGTGTGCTTGCGTCTTTCGTCTAAGAATCGATCACCGATCGCGCACTGCTTGCGAGATCCCGTTACCTTATAATATAACAATCAATCAAAACCAAGTCCCACTTGATTTACAATATTTTAAGTCCCTAAACCAATCCCCATGGTTTATCATTTTCAGTCAATATTACCAAAATGCCATTGGTCTAACCTTAATTAATATTCTTTCATTTACTCCAACGTACGTAACTCTATGTTCATCCAAACAATTACCATGGGATTTGGCCACACACCATGGCCAAAACCCATGGTCCCTTATTTTCATTTAATTACCAAAATGCCATTATACATAATCATAGCCCTTTACCTTCCCTATTTTCATATATTTACAAGATTGTCATCCATGGCTAATATAACCCAATATTCTTATTTATAATGTATTTAGACTAATACTTAACCCAATAATCCGAGTTCATAAAATAAACCTCATGGGGTTTGGCCAAGGTGATCCTACACTTTCCATTTTAATCTAAGGTACATTATTAGATAGTTTCTATCACTACCTTAAATTAATATCCATAATTCCATCAAAACAGTTCATGGGGTTCGGCCCTACACCATGGCCGAACCCTATGTCTAATATTTCCACATATTTACAATTTTGCCATTGGTCTAATCATTTCATGTTTACATTCTAAGACTTCGATCCCTTAATACATGGATCCATAAATAAACCCTAGTGGGGTTTGGCCATACACCATGGCCGAACCTCACTCATGGCAACCAATCCATTCATTCCCCTTTTTAAATCCAATCTTCCTTAATTGGAAAGTTTCCTAAGTTGGCATCCATGCTTCCATAATTAGAAACTTTCAAAATTAATTAACCATCAATAACCTTCCATGTTAAGATAGTTTCCAAATTTAGCATGCAACCTTCCATATTAAGTAGTTTCATATTTAGCATGCATTTTTCCATGCTTGGATAGTTTCCAAATTTAGATTCCATAATTAGAAAGTTCTAAGACTCTCTACTTAGCCATTGTTTAATACCGTGTATCCCTTGATAAAAATAACCATTGCCGTGCACCCCTCTTCTAATAATAACTCACTCTTTAGACCATGCTAAAACACAATTGTCGTGTGCCCTTTATTGTGGTTCATTTCTTTTATAAACACCTCCATTTATTCCCATATTTAGACAATGTTATGCTCTCATTGTGTTGCCTCTTTTATTCTCCCATTGATCCATACTTAGAAAATGCCATGAGCCCCTTTTTAAAAATATTCTAACAAGATATGCGCATATCCCATGGATATGCATATCTCCCATTTGGCCCAACCAATATCCCATACACGGCCAAATAATATTTACAATTCCTAAAATCTTTCCATGAACCCTTTCATTATTTAGAAAATCCATAATATTGATTCATAAAGACAAACCATTAACCATGACCTAAAACCCCATTTAAATTTATTTGAAACCATTTATCAAATTCATTGGGTCTTAATTGGGCAAAGACCCAACATTTTACCTGTCTTAGATCCATATCTAAAATTCACAATTTAAATGGTTAATTTCCGTAAATATTTATAACTTGGAAATCCGGGGTATTACAAGATCAAATCTAAGTTTAAGTTGGTGGATGAAAGGTTGGGATTAGATCTAACTTAAGTTGGGTGGTTGGGATTAAAAACTAGAACACTAGGGCTTCTCTATAGGTGAACACGAAGAAGGAGAGAAACTTGGGATTGGGATTTGCTTTGTGATTTTCGAATTTGGCTTTGTGTTCTAGGGTTTTGGTTGTGCAATGATATGAACAGCTTATGATTAAATGGATGGATGAGATGATGAGGTGGAGGGTTGACTATGAAATTTGAATGGAATAGGAAGGAAATAGGTAATAATTGTGTGTGACATGGTGGATTGGGATGATGAGGGGAGTTGGGATCTTAGGTGTGTATTTGGATGATTTTTGTCTAAGTGCATGGAGAGATTTAGGTGTTAAAATCGTGTGGACTGTGTGTTGGATGGATAGTGTGGTTGTAATGACCCGACTCGATATTTCGGAGTCTTAGAGAGTTTTGTGGATCCTCGAGTCATTTTTGGTGCTTTGGTAGCATTGGCGGTGGTGTGGGCTCCGTGGTGGGCCCCTATTTGATTGATTTCGAGTTCGGGAACTCGAAGAGCTTTTATGTAATTTTGTAATTACAATGTACTCTGTCATGAAAAATGGTTAAAAATCACACATTTTTCTCGCTCGATATCCAACATCTGATTTTCCTTCTGGTTTTTATTTAATTTTTTGAAAACTCAGTGTCGATTTTGAAATTGAATTTCACGCTTTCGAGGTTTCACCTTAAAAATATTATAGCTTGAGATAAATGGTTTAAAAAAAAAAGATAAAATAATTCAAGGGTTTGTGGGTTTTTAAATAGTTTATGAATATACTTAAATGTAAATAAAATAAGATAAAATAAAAACTCAAAACCCTAAAGGGACCCCCCCCCCTTTATTTGTTTATTTCCCTTCCCGCAGCACTGTAGCATTCCAGCTACAGTGCCGCCCCCCTTCCTTTTCCTTGCTTTTCTTCCTCTTCATCTCTTCTACAACCGAAACCCTAAAATCCCCCTTGTCGAATGATTCCTTTCTCTCCAGCCATCCTCCTAGCTCTCCTCTTACTCTCTTCTCCCCTTCTCTGTCCGCTCGAGCAACCGTCACCGCCTTTCAACCAAATGAAGTTTGGACGCTCGCCCCTAGGGATTGTCCATGTCTGCCCCTTCCCGCCACCCCTATTCACTCTGGGTACCCATCTCTTCTCAATTTCCTTTTTCTCCTCTTCGATCTGCTCTCTTCCTTAACATTTTTTTCCCTCCCTTTCACTCTCTGGTTTTTCTCGGATTTTCCGTGAGTTTTCTTTGATTTTCCGTGGATTTCCCTTTATTTTCTAATTTTTTTCCCTGAATTTCCCTCCCTCTCTTCCCCCCTTTCTAGACCAGTTTTTCAGGCCCGACCTTTTCTAGGTCCTTTTTCGGCCAGGCCTAGTTCGGTCCATTTTCAGGCCCAGGACAATTTTTAGGCCCTTTTTCAGTCCTTTCTTTTTTTAACCCATTTTCCCTTATTTACTTATTTGATCTTCCTGGTTTCAACAGATTATGCTCCCTTCAACCCATCAAGTCACTTGCTCGCTTCGGATTTTCAACTCTGCACACTGTGAGGGGATTTATCACTGTTTTAGCATGCTTACGCATCTACTTAACCTTTAATCTTGGACATGTAATGACTTGAATGGGGCCCTTCGTGTATTAAGCCACTTGGTAACGGAACTGTTGAAATGAACATGTGGCAAGGGACCCGTTCGGGTGGGCTCATGTCAACTTTATGCAATTAACAAAGAATTGTAATCGGATGGGTGATTATTTGAACTTGGAAACTTACTGGTAACATGTTTGTTTAGTTATTACATGGGAATGAACTTATAATGAGTAAAATATGAGCTGGATATTGGACATGATGTTCAAAAATTGTTGATAATATGTTTGTGTTCAATCATAACGTGTAGGTGAATTTATGGTGGAATTGAGATGTGTGTTGGATATTGAGTACAATGCCTGAAAGTTTATTGATAAAATGTTGTGTATTTATTTACAACATGTGAACATAATCATGATGAGCATGGAGATATGTGTTTAGATAACTTGTTACATACTCTTGTTATGCACGAGACATGTGTCGTTGGTCTTGATTAATTATATCAGAACATGATTGTATTGATATATATGACTTGATATCATGTACATGCATGGGACGAGGTAATCCACAAAGGACAATGTGCCGTTAGGCGTTGAGATGGAGCTGTTGTTTACATATGTATATGGTTATGATGATGATGGTTTTGGTATTGGGAGGACTTCCCCGTTACGCACCGGCGGTCGAGACGCCCATAGGAGATGCGGGTTTCCCCGTTGCGTTCCGGTGGTTGAGGTGCCTGCCCCCTTGAGATTGGTTTCCCCGTTATGTTCCAGCGGTCGAGACCCCCATAGGAGATGCGGGTCTCCCCGTTGCATTCCAGCGGTTGAGACGGTTGTATATGTGTATGGTCCCCCCGTTTATATTGGTAGGGAGACCGGAGTTGTTAGATGACTATTATGAGTTATGGAGGTGATGTCTCAGACTAGTTAGTGGGACCATTGGTTAGTGGTATGTTTGGACCCTCATGTACATAGACATTCTTTCTATTAGTATCTCACTACATTTCATACATGTGACTCATGCTATGTTGCTGACACGTGATATATTTTATCCCTTCACTGGGCTGGATAGCTCACCCCTTACCTTTCAGGTACCCCGATCACGGAGGGGCCGGGTGGTCCCCTTGAGATATTGGACATGGGGAAGAGCATTGGCAGTTAGTTATATATTCTCATACTTATGTTTTAAAGTTGAGAGACTCTAATTTGCATGGACTTATCATTTAATGTTGTTTGGATGACTGTATAATCACATTTGCTTAGTCTATGGTTGTTCGTTATGTTTTCTTAGCATTGTGGACTTATGGGTTGTTGAGCGGGAGGTGGTCACCCCGTTTTATCAAAAAAAAAAATTAACTGATATTCCTCCCTAACGAATTTTGAGATATTTTGAGGATGACGTGCCCGTAGTGGGACGGGGCATTACAGTTGGTATTAGAGCACGGTTCAACTCTCAGACTGTGCATGGGACAGATAGATGTGAAGATGATTAGAGATTAGGTTCATCCCCTATGTGATAGGGTAGATGGAACTGAGTTATTGGGTAGCGTCTAGACACCCTAGACTTGTGCAGTGTGCTTGATGCATTATCTTTTGAGTGGGATACTTGAGACGTGTCTTGCAGTTGATTCTCGTTCGGTTTGAGACTCTCCAGCATTTGATTCGTGAGTGAGTCACTGACGAGATAGATCGCTCGTTTGAGTTGTAGGATACAGATCTCTCGGTTTTGAGCCATGTTGGTCTTACTCACTTGAGTAATTAGAGGCATTTTTCGGTGGGACCCACGATAGGACGAGTCCTCACCTTGGAGGCACGTCTATGGTATTCTCAGAATGGCTTGAGCGCCGCGATGGAATCACGAGGCTTCAGACTGTGTTTGAGTGTTGTCGTTATTATCTCCTAGTTGCTAAGCGGGCCGAAGCCTTTAAGGCCGCTTAGGCATTGGCAGGGAGATCGTTGGTGTTTTAGCGCAGAAGGGTATAATGATGCCTTATTATGACTCACGTGACTGTTTTGGTGACGTGTGGTTGAGGTTGGTTTGTTCGACGGTCCAGTGTTGAGAGCAGTAGACTGTATTGTGGGTCTACCTACTGAGTACGTAAGAGACTCTTGTTTAGAGTGCAAAGCCACCGTATGTGGGCCTCGCTTGTGGCTATATCGTATGGAGATCGACCCATTGGAAATCTATGGGCGTCTACCGAGTGAGTCCGGCCGGCTAACTCTGTAGATAGCCAATGGAATTTCATGAGAGGTGGTGAGCTTGGTATGTTTGAGTTGTTAGTTTGGCCCGCTTTGAACTTATGACTGCGGGGAGTGCCTGGGGACCGATCTAGTGGTTGTGTGTCTGGCTTTAAGACTCCCGCCGGTCTAGTGTTATGGCTACAAGTAGTTGTGATGTGGTTAGGAGCTTGTTTGGGTCAGACTGGTATGTTGGCTGTTGATGCTCCAGTGGGCTCAGTGTACGAGCCGATTTCGATGAGTGAGTGAGTTGGGAGTTTGGTACTTGAGTAGGGTACGTGGGTGCTTCATGGCCCTTGACCCTCTTAGTATTTGATTTTAGTGCTCCCCACTCTTTAAGGCTTAAGTTTCATTAGTTGTGGATCTGATTTGTAAGCCTTGAGTTTTAACCTTTAGAGTTAACGGTGGAGGTCGGTTTTCAAGTTTTGGAGATGTCATATTTCGACGTCATCTTGGGATGGATTGATCGCCTCTCCCTTCGGGTTACCTTGGACTGTTACTGTAGGCGGGTGATGGGTTAGTTCTCTTGGTGGATGCTCTGGTCAAGTGGCTTGCAGCTTGCCGTCTGAGCATTGAGGAGTTGTACAATTTGGTGACTAGCATGAGTCAAGAGAGAGTTTGGGGTTGGCAGATGTTAAATGCCTCGCGTGGCCTGAGGGTTTTCGGATGTCTTTTTGAAGGAGTTTCTTGGATTATCGCCACGTCAAGAGATAGGATTGTTGTGAATCTGCTCTTCAATATGACACCCTTTTCGATTACTCATTATCGGGTAGGGCTAGTAAGGGTTTTAGAGCTGAAGGGTTAGCTTGAGGAGTTGGAGTTTCTTGGCTACAATTGACCTAGCGCCCTCCTTGGAGCGCACTGGCCATGTTGACCAAAGAGAGGGATGGCTTTATGAGTTTGTACTTGATTTACCGGCATTGACTTTGGAGTTAGAGAAATAGCTCAGGGAGTTAGAGATTCTTTGCTTCATTCGGTCTAGCACTTCATCTTGGGATGCACCTGTAACGCCCGGCCCTTTTTCACCCGCTTTCCGAAAATCAGAGTCTATTTTTTTTTTTTTTGAAATAGAAGAGTGAGAGAGGGCACGGACGCCACGACGCGAGTTAAGTCCGAGCTTCTAAAGCCCGACCCTTAACTGGCCAACCCCACGCGTGCGCGGAACTAAGTCCACTAGAATGGTTCACGCATAGGAAGTAAGCTCGCAGATTATAATTATTGCGGAACATGATAATAGAGTCTATCCTACCGGTTTTTAGATAGAAGGGAAGATACAACATTGAATGACCAAAATGCCCCTATGTTCATATTTATATCACAAAATATAATCGTCCATAAGTAACGTCCAAACCATCGCAAGAAATGTAAACTTATACAACCCGACAAGCTAAGTTACTTTAAAATTACATCACCAAAATGTAAACGTAAACTAAGACTGCGCTGCCCAAGCTCCTAAGCTTGGCTCCTGTCATGGCCACCGCTTCCGCCATCCCCTGCGTCATCAGCTAGGGTAGAAGTAGGGCGTTAGTCAACGCGCCCAGTAGGACTCCGAGTAGGGCTAGCATATGGATTAGTGATAACATGCATACCGATACAATAAAATATAACAAAATGAGCATGTAATGAGTGCTATGTCATGGGTGCTAATGTCATGTGTCCCACCGATCATCCGTATGATCATACAATGTATTGTCCCCATGTTTGCTTCTCAGTCGCCCCGACGGAGCATGGACTCCGGTTATAGAACTATCCCCATGTTTGATTCTCGGTCGCCCCGACGGAGCATGGACTCCGGTTATAGTCCTCAGGCTATCCCCATGTCTGATTCTTGGTCGCCCCGACGGAGCATGGACTCCGGTTTCATTATTTTGCTGCCCATGCCATGCATGAGATGTACGTGCATTATGCTATGTAGTATATAGATAAACCATAAATTTAATATACCATACATAGCCATATAATGCATAATGTTTAAAATATAATCCATAACACCATCATATAATTCATAAATTAAAACTCCTCATAATACAAGTCCCATAATCATCAAAATAGATTAAAATAAACATCACATATCCATAGCTTACAAAGAGGTAGGAATCCTACCGAATACCGTGTAGCGTTCCGTTATGTTTTCCGTTCGATAATCCGGTCGCCGATTGCGTACCGTTTGCGACGTCCGATACCTTATTACATTTACCAAATTAGTCCATATGTTATCCATGATTAAGTTCATAATTGATCCATCTACTTAGACCCATTGATGGCCATTAATTATGTTACCATTTTATCAAAAATCAGCCCTTAACTTAGTCCATTATCCATTGGTTAAAACACATACATAAATCCAATTTCTTTGGCCATTTAAATACTCAAATTTGCGAACCTAAACGCAGCAACTATCCGTTCCAATTAATCATTCATAATGCATTCAATTTCATGTCTCATCCACACAGGGTTCGGCCATGTACCATGGCCGAACCCATGGTTCTTCAAAGTGGCTAATAATTACCATTTTGCCACTCTCTCCCCTATGGTTAATCATTCACCCACTTATGTCTATTTTAAGTCTAAATTTCATCCATAACTTAGACCTATTTATAATTCCATAACATATCAAAATCAGCCACCTATTGTTTAATTTTGAAAAATATTTAACCCCATATGTCCTTTCACATTTTGGCCCTAAAGGTGGCCCACCAAGGGTCATGGGTCCGGCCATACACCATGGCTGAACCCATGGTACCCTATCTTCATTTTCTTGGGTCCATTTCTCTCCCTTCAATCCTATCTCTAATGAAATTTAAATCATTCATTTAAAACCTTATTTTTCATCCTATTTTAAACATTACATAGTCCCATAAATAATCCATTTTTAAAATCATTAACTTTCATTCATTTTGGCCCTTTAAAAATCCATGCCATACACTTGTAAACCCTTTTAAATTTTACCATTTATTTACCCAAATTTCCATTTGCTTAACCACATGTGTAAACCATAACTTAGCCATAATTGACCTAAAAACAAGAGTCATAGGTTCGGCCATACACCATGGCCGAACCCATGATGTTTTTCCCTCATTTTTTACCTTGGATCTTTAATCACATTTAAAGTCCACTTACACCATCCATCATTTCCTCATTATCTCCATGATTCAAAAATGTTTAATCCACCACTTCCATCCTTTAATACCCATTTGAAAATCACATATTATACTCCTAATTTTCAAACTTTAGAAAAAACATTAACCATTGAGCATCTAAGAGCCCTAACCCCCATAGATCACTAACCATGGGGTTCGGCCACCTTGTATGGCCGAACCCTATAGTCCATGATTTCTTTTAAAATATCATACCTCCATTTGAATTAAATCATCCATTTACATCACCATTTTCATTCCATCTAAACATCACATTCTATACTCAATAAATCCATTTAAATCTATCATTTTTCTCCATTATCTTTAAACCTAATAATCTTAATAAATTACTCATTATTCACCATGGGGTTCAGCCATGCTACATGGCCGAACCCTATGGTTATCCATTCATTCCATTCTATGCCTTTCAAGGCCATGAAAGATCATCCATATTTTCATGAAATTTCCTTATTTAAAACCTCTTAAAATTATCAACTTTTAATCATTTTAAAATCTTGAAATCCTCATAAAACCATTAATCATTCTCCATAATTTTAAACCTTCAAACCCTAATTAAAATCATCCAACATTGACCATGGGGTTCGGCCATGCTACATGGCCGAACCCTATGTCCCATTAATCCATTAAAATCCCATTTTCCTATGCTTAATAAAGACTTAAAAATTCCATTTTTCCATTTCATCTTTTTTCTTAATCCATTCCTCCATTTTTATCCATTTCTTATCCTTCCTTTTGATGGATCTTAGATCCATGGCCCACAACATTTTTTGGCCATATTTAGTCTAAGAAATGGATTCCATATCCTAAAAAAATAAACTCTTGTTTAAGAAATCTTAGCACCCGACGACTCCTCCAGTCCTTCTTTGCTTTTGGGCTTTCCTTAGCCTTCTCTTCTCTTCTTCTCCTTGATGGACGGTCAAGATGAGCTTGATCAATGGTGAGATATGCTTGGATAGGCTATGTAGATGGGGTTAGATTGAGAGAGGGAGAGGGGAAGGTGATGGAAAACAAGATCTTAGCCTTTGATCTTGAGGGGATGGACCAAGGCTTGCTCTCTCCTTCTTTCTTTTTTTTTTTTCTCTCTTCTTCTTCTAAGTTTTCTTCTCTTTTCCTTTGTAAGGTGGGGGACGTTTTTTTTTTTTGATTTGTGAGGAGGGCTAGAGTGAAATGGGTTAGTTTGAAATGAGATGGAGATGGTTGGAGTGGTCTTCACTCAACATTAATTTCCCCACCCACCAAGCATGGGCTAGCTTGACTTTGGTGGTGGTGGTTGAGACCCAACTACCAAGCATGGCTCCCATGTCCTCTTTGACTTGTTTATGTTGACCCTAATTAATCAACCTAATTAATTAAGTTAAGTCCTCACTTAGGTTAATTAATTTCCATCCAATTTAAGTCCATTAAATTATCTATCTAATAAATCCACCCATGGTTGACCAAGTCAACCATGGTAGACGGCCCCCACCTATACCTACCCCACCCGCCACCTCACTTGATGAGGTGGAGGTGGGCCCCACTTGGCCATGTTTTTTAATTCCATTGATTTTAACTTAGATAATTTTACAATAATTTTAATCAATTTAATTTACCTTAATCCACCTTAGTCTTCTTAAAGTTATCCATGGTTGACCAAGTCAACCATGATGGTTGGTCCCACTTTTTCCTTGGTCCACACGACACCTCAATTGGTGAGGTGGAGGTGGGCCCCATTGGTCATACCATTTCATTTCATTACTAACTTAGGGGTTTTAATTCCAAATCACCCTTTTTAAATTAATTGGCCCACCATTGGGCCCACGGCCCAACCGATTATTTTCTACCCCTTTACCTTAGGGTTTGGACCAATTTTGATCCATTGGGTCCCACATGGTGATCGGGCCCACTTTGACTCAAATTGGCTATCTTTGACCCAATTACTTCTCATTGACCCATTGAATGGATTTCATCCAATTTGTGGCCCAATTGGGCCATTCTTGGACCCTTGTCCCAAAGTTGATCCATTTCGTATTTTCATCACATCAAATTCCAAATTAAAATAATTAAATGTCCAATATATATTGCTTCGAAAATTCGGGCTATTACAGCACCGGCGTTGTTTACTGAGAAGAAAGATGACTTCATGAGACTGTACATCGACTATCGACAGTTGAACATAGTTACAGTGAAGAACAAGTATTCGCCACCAAGGATTGACGATCTGTTTGACAAGTCAAGAGGATCCAAGTGTTCCTATAATGAAGACTCTCGATCAGATTACCATCAAGTGAGGGTGGGGGAGTGTGGCATTAAGAATACCGCCTTCCGTACTCGTTTGGACTCTTCAGGTTCGTGGTGATACCGTTTGGGGTGACTAATGCCCCAACGACACTCATGACCCTAATGAACAGGATATTCAGGCCATACCTGGACCGATTTGTAATGGTGTCCATTAATAACATCTTCATATGGTCAGCATCAGAGGAGGGGCATGAGCAGCATCTGAGAATTGTACTTCAAGTCTTGAGGGATCATTAGCCTTATGTGAAGTACAACTGGTGTAAGTTTTATATGCCAGAAGTTCAGTTTCTGGGGTACAAGGTGTCAGCTGAATATGTGGCCGTAGATCCGGCCAAGGTTGAGACCGTTATAAGATGTGAACGACAGCGGAGTATGACCGAGATACGTAGCTTTCGTGTCTTGCGAGTTACTATCGGCTGTTCATCAAAGAGTTATTCCAGGATCGCCACGCCCATGACAAGGTTGACTCGCATGGGTGTGCAATTCATCTAGGACAAGAGTTTGACTTCCGCTCTGGCATTATTAGTACCAACGAGAGGCCGTGGCTATGCGGCATACTGTGATGCTTGCGACGATGGTTTTGGGCTATGTACTGATGCAAGAAGGGAGAGTAGTAGCTTATGGTTCAGAACAACTTAAGACTAATGAACAGAACTACCATACTCATGACTTGGAGCTAGCGACCTTAGTTTTTGCACTAAAGGTCTGGAGACCTTATTTATATGGTGAGAGATTCAAGGTTTTCTCATAGAATCATAGTCTGAAGTATATGTTCACACAGAAGGAGCTGAACATGATGCAGAGACGGTGGATGGAGTTTCTTGGTGACTACGACTTCATATTGTCTTACCACCCTGGTAAGACGAACGTTGTTGCGGAAGCCTTGAGTCGTAGGGTAAGAGCAGCCTTATAGAGTTTGATCGAAGAATTTAAAGCCTCCAGACTTTACAGCATGGTTATTCAGCTAGGGATTTACGATAGAGCTTTGAGAGCTCAACATACAGATGGGAGGTGCATCACATTGAGGAATGTTGTGGTCAGTGGCAGTGGATCTTTTGGATGGACTGTGAGACGAGATCGTGGTTTAACCTTTCAAGCCATGCTTTTTGTACCCATGTCTGCACAGTGTCGCGATGATGTTTTACGACACTTTCATTGCACCAAGTTTGTTGTGCATCCGAGACGCACCAGGATGTGTCTTGGTTTACATCAACATTTTTGGTGGAGAAACATGAAGAGGGCAGTGACCGAGTTGTGATCCGCTGTTTGATTTGTCAGTAGGTTAAGGTAGAACGTTTGAGATTCGCTGGTAAATTGCAACATCTTTCGGTCCTCAATTGGAAGTGGAACCACATTATTATGGACTTCGTGACTGGTTTGCTGAGGTCTACTCGGAGACATAATGCAGCGTGGGTCATAGTGGATCGATTGATTAAGTCAACCCGTTTTATTGGTATGAAGGCAACAAATTCTCTAAAAACCTTGAGTCGATCTTTTTTTTTTTTTTTGGGAGATTGTCAGACTGCATGGTGTATTGTTTTAGAAAGGGACCCGAGGTTGTCTCTCGGTTCTGGCAGAGCTTGCAAAAGGAGTTGGGCACACAGTTGTGTTTTAGTACGGCATTCCATCCATAGACAGATGACTAGTCGGAGCGGACTATTCAGATCTTAGAGGATATGCTTCGAGCTTATATTTCAGGTCTTAGCGGTAGTTGAGAGAGCCACTTACATCTAGTTGAGTTCGTTTACAACAATAGCTATTAGTCTAGTGTCAAGATGGCACTGCATGAGATCCTGTATGGCAGGCCGTGCAGATCACCCTTGTGTTGGGCAGAGACCAGTAATACACTGATGTCAGGACTAGATATGGTCAGGGAGGCTATAGAGCAGGTGAGTTTGATCAGGCAGAGGCTGTTGACTATCCAGAGTTGGCAAAAAAGTTATGTTGACCGTCGAAAGAGAGCACTTAAGTTTGTTGATGGAGACCGTGTTCTCGTTTGGGTTTTGCTCCGTCATGGGATTCAAAGGTCTAGACATCGAGGGAAGCTGTCGCCTCGATATATTGGTCCATTTGAGATGCTATAGATGATCAGGGAGGTGGCCTTCAAACTTGTGCTTCCTCCAAGTCTCGCCTAAGTGCACAAAATCTTTCATGTTTCAATGCTTCGAAAGTATCATCAAAATCAGTCGTATGTGATCAACTTAGAAGGTGTAGAGATCGACGAAAACGTTACCTATGAAGAAGGAACAATACTGATTGAGGATTCGAGGGAGTGGAGGCTTTGTGGCAAGATTATCAGCCTAGCTTTAGTGGTTTGGTAGCGCAAGGGCAGGTAGACTTCTATTTGAGAGAATGAGGCAACGATGCAGAAGTAGTTCCCCGCCTTGTTTGAGACTAGAGGTATGAGATCAGTTTGAATTTCGAGGGCGAAATTCCTTAAAGGGGGTAGTGTTGTAATGACCTGACTCGATATTTCGGAGTCTTAGAGAGTTTTGTGGATCCTCGAGTCGTTTTTGGTGCTTTGGTAGCATTGGGGGTGGTGTGGGCTCCGTGGTGGGCCCATATTTGATTGATTTCGAGTTTGGGAGCTCGAAGAGCTTTTATGTAATTTTGTAATTACAATGTACTCCGTCATGAAAAATGTTTAAAAATCAACGTTTTTCTTGCTCGATGTCCAGCATCTGATTTTCCTTCTGGTTTTTATTTAATTTTTTGAAAACTCAGTGTCGATTTTGAAATTGAATTTCACGCTTTCGAGGTTTCACCTTAAAAACATTATAGCTTGAGATAAATGGTTTAAAAAAAAAAAAAGATAAAATAATTCAAGGGTTTCTGGGCTTTTAAATAGTTTATGAATATACTTAAATGTAAAATAAAATAAAATAAAATAAAATAAAAACTCAAAACCCTAAAGGGACCCTCCTCCTTTATTTGTTTATTTCCTTTCCCGCAGCGCTGCTACAGGGCCGCCCCACTTCCTTTTCCTTGCTTTTCTTCCTCTTCATCCCTTCTACAACCAAAACCCTAAACCCCCCTTGTCGGATGATTCCTTTCTCTCCTGCCATCCTCCTACCTCTCCTCTTACTCTCTTCTCTTTCTTCTCTGTCCGCTCGAGCAACCGTCGCCGCCTTTCAACCAAATGAAGTTTGGACGTTCGCCCCTTGGGATTGTCCATTTCTGCCCCTTCCCACCACCCCTATTGACTCCGGGTACCCATTTCTTCTCAATTTCCTTTTTCTCCTCTTCGATCTGCTCTCTTCCTTAACCTCTTTTCCTCTCCCTTTCTCTCTCTGGTTTTTCTCGGATTTTCCATGAGTTTTCTTTGATTTTCCGTGGATTTCCCTTTATTTTCTCCTTTTCTTTTCCCCTGAATTTTCCTCCCTCTCTTCCCCCTTTCTAGACCCATTTTTCAGGCCCGACACTTTCTAGGCCCGTTTTCGGCCCGGCCCAGTTTGGCCTGTTTCAGGCCCAGGACAATTTTTAGGCCCTTTTTCAGTCCTTTCTTTTTTTAACCCATTTTTCCCTTATTTACTTATTTGATCTTCCTGGTTTCAACAGATTAAGCTCCTTTCAACCCATCAAGTCACTTGCTCGCTTCGGATTTTCAACTCTGCACACTGTGAGGGGATTTATCACTGTTTTAGCATGCTTACGCATCTACTTAACCTTTAATCTTGGACATGTAATGACTTGAATGGGGCCCTTCGTGTATTAAGCCACTCGGTAACGGAACTGTTGAAATGAACATGTGGCAAGGGATCCGTTCGGGTGGGTTCATGTCAACTTTATGCAATTAACAAAGAATTGTAATCGGATGGGTGATTATTTGAACTTGGAAACTTACTGGTAACATGTTTGTTTAGTTATTACATGGGAATGAACTTATAATGAGTAAAATATGAGCTGGATATTGGACATGATGTTCAAAAATTGTTGATAATATGTTTGTGTTCAATCATAACGTGTAGGTGAATTTATGGTGGAATTGAGATGTGTGTTGGATATTGAGTACAATGCCTGAAAGTTTATTGATAAAATGTTGTGTATTTATTTACAACATGTGAACATAATCATGATGAGCATGGAGATATGTGTTTAGATAACTTGTTACATACTCTTGTTATGCACGAGACATGTGTCGTTGGTCTTGATTAATTATAACAGAACATGATTGTATTGATATATATGACTTGATATCATGTACATGCATGGGACGAGGTAATCCACAAAGGACAATGTGCCGTTGGGCGTTGAGATGGAGCTGTTGTTTACATATGTATATGGTTATGATGATGATGGTTTTGGTATTGGGAGGACTTCCCCGTTACGCACCGGCGGTCGAGACGCCCATAGGAGATGCGGGTTTCCCCGTTGCGTTCCGGTGGTTGAGGTGCCTGCCCCCTTGAGATTGGTTTCCCCGTTATGTTCCAGAGGTCGAGACCCCCATAGGATGTAACACCCCAATTTCTCAATGAAATGGATAATTACGAAAACGCCCCTCGATTTGGTGAATTTAATAATTATGATGTTAAATGAGAAAATAGTGGGGCCCATTGCTCAAACTAAGATCCTATGAACATATTATAAGGGTCAAATTATAATGGATGGGTAATGTACATCAAATTGGGTCAAAATAGTTAATTGGGTCAAAGAATTCTCAATGATTGGAAAATTACGAAAATGCCCCTGAGTTGTGAAATTAATTATTTTGTGATGTCAAATAAGGAAATGGCGGGGCCCATTGCTCAAATTAAGGTCAAATGAGCACATTATAAATATCAAATTTGATTGGTTGGGTAATGAACATCAATTGGGTCGAAAATGGTTAAATGGGTCAAATGGCTCAATTGGACCCAATGGGTCAAAATGGATGATTTGACCATTATGTAAGCTCAAATTAAATGGGGTCAAGCTAAACTAATAGGAAATCAGCTATAGCAAAAATGGGTAGGCTTGATCCATATGAAAAAAACCAATTGCAAATGACCAAAATACCATAATTGGGTCATGGAGTCAAAAACGGGTCAAGGAGCTAAAGGTGGACCCAACGGGTAGAGTTGACTATGGTTGACCATGTGGACCCTCAAGGGAGCTAAAACACGAGTTAAATCAGTTGAGTGGGACTGAAGTGAGTTGGAATTAAATCAAGTGGTGAGTTAACCCATGTACATTAAATGAAATGCATTAAGTATGGTGAGTTGGACATGTGAGTTGGGTGAGTCAAAATGGAAGTCAATGGGACTGTAAATCAGTGAGTTTAGAGGGAATATGAAGAGGTTGGCTCAGCTTTAACCAACAAAACAAGTCCCACACGTTGGGGACTTGTTTGGGGGTGATTTCCATGATGAATGGTAAATGAAATACATGGGAATGAGATAAGATTGCATGGGGCTGCCAATGGGTGTGTTGGGAGTGCCAAGGGGTGCTTTGATTGGTTGCAAGTGACTCCTTGGTTTGTGCAAGGTTTGATGAGGATTAAATGGGTGACATGGGGCAGTTTAACAAAAGCAGCTAGCACCATCACTTGGCTGATTTTATCATTGCAAAGCCTTAGAATTCTCATCTCTTTCCCTCACTCAAGAACACACTCTCTTGGCCGAGTTTTACCTTGGTGATTTCACCATTAGTTCATGCTTCTAACCAGCTGAGACAAAGGAAGAAAGAAGGAAGGAAACAAGAGGGAAGAAGGCAAGGAGCAAAGGCATAAGAAAAGCTTGGAATTTGGTAAGTATTTCCATGGACTTTTGATTAATAAAATGGATGTGTATTGGGCCAAGGTTATGGCCGATTACACCAGGGTTTTTAACCTTGATTAATGGAGGATTTAAATGGTAAAAATAACCATTGGGTTCGGCCACCATGGAGGGCCGAACCCCATGTAAAAGATGGGTGGTTTTTCATGTTTTGAAACATGGAAACCATGGAGGTTTATGGACTGATTTTTGGGTTTTATTTAAGAATCAAATACATGTTATAGAAAGGATTATAAACCTGGATCTGAATGACAAAAAGACTGAAGTTAACATGGTCTAAAACAATGGTTTAAAATGTGGAAAACATGGACCATAGTGGCCGAACCCCATGAAATTTATTTGTTTAAAGTGATGGTTTTTGTAAAATCATGGACTGTTTTTGTATGATCTAAGATACAAGGTTAAAGGGTTTTTAAATCATGAAATTGGATGTCATGTTTTGGGCCATGGAATGGCCGAATGCATCAAGGAATAAAACCTTGGATTAAGATTGATTAAAATGGTATAAATGTATCATTGGGTTCGGCCACATGGGATGGCCGAACCCCATGATCTTGTTTGGGTAATTGGATGGTTTTTGAAGTGTAAAAACCATACAATACTATGTTGATTATTACATGATTTAATGGACATGTGATGTAAGTTAAAAAGGGTCCAAAATATGGGCATAGGGTTCGGCCACATTGGATGGCCGAACCCCATAAAAGTGTTTGATAAGTTGGTATGGTTTTTGGTAAGATAAAAACCATACCCATGGTGGAGAAGTTTATGTAATTTAAATGGAAATAGAGTTGCTATTTTTGGTTGGCCATTGGATGGCTGAACCATATGGTTTTTATGATTAAAGAGAAGGGTCTAAGTTATGACATTATGGTGAAGAATAATGGATAAAAGAACCATTGGGTTCGGCCAAATGTATGGCCGAACCCCATGGAGTAATTTTGGTAGATTAAAGGTTGGATGACTAAAGTGGATTAGCTATGGGATTTGGTCTTTGAACAAAAGTAAGCATTGGTTTAATTCCAATGGCAAAAACCGTAAATACTAGTCGAGTTCAATATGAAAGGATTGATCAAAGGAATTGATTTGTGGGCCAAAAGCTCAAGTGGTATGGTTCGGCCATGGTGTATGGCCGAACCCTACCAAGACATGTTTGAAGTAGGAAATGTTTATCAAATGAAAAAGAAGGATTGAACCCCACTAGATGGTATATGAGACCTAAACTTGATTAGGAATCAAGTAGATTAAGTATTTATTTGCTGTTACATAATAAGGTACCGGAAGTTGAACGATGAGCAAGTCGTGATCAGGTGACGCTAAAGAAAGATCAAGTACTGAAGTGAATCTTCAGTAGGTTTCCTACCTACTTGTAACCACAGTTTTACCCCAGTTTTCTTATGAGACTCTTGTTTCATTTTATGTGTTTCAAATGATATATTATGCATTAACAAATGGCATACAGGCATTGGCATCTCATGAATAGACATGGGATTATGAATGAGGTTCTACAGTGTTGCAATTTATGAGTTACGTCCTCTTACGGCTGTGCAAGTCACGCCAGGAGGAGTAACATGATGGTCATTGTCACATTGGTCTCCTTGGGCAGTGATACGTCACGCCAGGAGGACTAATACGTGATATGAACCAAGTCAATGATGAAGAGATGTAAGTGTATTCTGATTTGCCTTGTCGGTGCAAAGCACGTCAAGTGATGGCTATGAATGTACATGATGGGAGAGGCTCATTGCATGTGCATACTTCATAGCATTGTTTTACCTGTTTTTGATGATCATGTATTATGATATATATGCATGTTTTATATGCTAATCATGTGGTATCCCTGATCGGCAACCTACTGGGGCGCGTTGATCTAACGCCCAAATTCTATCCTCAGAGGAGAATGCAGGTACAAGGAAAGGGAAGGAAAAGGTCGTTGACCGAGCCAAGCCTAAGCGCTTGAATGTTGGACTGGACTTCTTTTTATTACTGTCATTTGAACTATATTTTGTTGGACATGTAATAAGTCATTACTTGCTATGGTTTGATTAGGTTAATAACTTTGGATGGTTGATTTATGTTAATTAATGTTTGAGACTGTTACTTGCTATCTAGTCTTTCTATTCCGCAGTTAATCTACGTTATTCCGCATGATGATGTTAGTTCCATGTGTGATTCATTATCATGGTCTAGTCCATGTACACATGGGTGGCCAGTTAAGGTTCAAACTTGAGTAGTCTGAACTTAACTCGCGTCGTGGCGCCGCCCGCTCTTGTTCACTCTATGTTTCTTTCAAAAGAAATTTTTAGACTCTGATTTTTGGAAGGGTGAAAAGGGCGGGGCATTACATAGGAGATGCGGGTCTCCCCGTTGAATTCCGGCAGTTGAGACTGTTGTATATGTGTATGGTCCCCCCGTTATATTGGTAGGGAGACCGGAGTTGTTAGATGACTATTATGAGTTATGGAGGTGATGTCTCAGACTAGTTAGTGGAACCATTGGTTAGTGGTATGTTTGGACCCTCATGTACATAGACATTCTTTCTATTAGTATCTCACTACATTTCATACATGTGACTCATGCTATGTTGCTGACACGTGATATATTTTATCCCTTCACTGGGCTGGATAGCTCACCCCTTACCTTTCAGGTACCCCGATCACGGAGGGGCCAGGGTGGTCCCCTTGAGATATTGGACATGGGGAAGAGCATTGGCTAGTTAGCTATATATTCTCATACTTATGTTTTAAAGTTGAGAGACTCTAATTTGCATGGACTTATCATTTAATGTTGTTTGGATGACTGTATAATCACATTTGCTTAGTCTATGGTTGTTCGTTATGTTTTCTTAGCATTGTGGACTTATGGGTTGTTGAGCGGGAGGTGGTCACCCCGTTTTATCAAAAAAAAAAATTAACTGATATTCCTCCCTAACGAATTTTGAGATATTTTGAGGATGACGTGCCCGTAGTGGGACGGGGCATTACAGTGGTGACAAGGCATGGGCGCATGGAGGCTAGCTTGAGCTTCATGTTGTTCTAACTTAGGGTTTGGTGAATGGATGGCTAAGAATGGTTTGGATTAAATCTAATGGTTCTAGGTTTTATTGGTAAAAATAAATTATAAAAATGGTAATGTGTCTAATGGAGAGTTTGGATTCAAAGATGGAGATGAATAAATGATATGATGAATGGCCTAGATCTAGTGCAAATTATATATGTGATGGATGAATGTGGAGGCTCTAGGATTTTCATAATGATGTGGATGGTTGTGATGAAATGTCCTAAAATCTAATGGCTATGATGCATGATGGATGATTTAAGTGGATGGAGGGGTAGATAATGCATGGATGATCCTATTCCTAAGGTTAATCTATATGATGAATGGTTTGGATGTCCTAAATCTAATCATGATGCATGAACGGGTTGGATTGACTAAGTGGATATAGGGTTTGATGATATGAAATGCATGGGATAAATGAGATGCATGAAGTGAATGGTTTAGATTGGTGGATTGGGTTAATGGATGGTGTGGATTGGAGGTTGGAAATTGGATTGTTAAGATTGGATGGGTAAGATGGGTCACGGGCATGGGCTTTTGGGTTTAGATATAAAATTGGATTTGGGCTTAGGGTTGGTAAACTTAGAGTTGAACCTGGAGCATTGGATCTTTAAATTGGATTTGGACTTGAATTGGAGACTTGGACATAAGCTTGCAGGGCTTGAATTCACTCTGGTCTGGCCCACATTGGGAAATGCCCCTGAAGTGCTTGGCCTGGCCCAGTGTCTAGCATTTGGAGCAAAGCTTGGCCCAATTGCGGTGGTTCTCTGGCCCATGGATATTCTTCTCAGATTCTTGGCCTCTTAATTGCAGACTTTGATTTTAAAATTAAATAATTAATGAATACCACTATAATTCTAAATATTGAATAAATCTAGACTCTCATAAATGGATCTAGATTATTAAATTTACATCAAAGACCCTAAAGTGGCATGAATTAATTACAAAATTCTAAAATTTCCATTTTAAGCTCTTTTCCGATAATTATCCAATGTTTTATGCATGAATTCTGTTTTTCCTTCTTTTTATCTAATAAACTAAAAAAAACCATTAAACGTATCTTTCATATACAAAATCAAGGCTAACTTAATCATAATTAAAGGGTAACAATGTAAGATTTTTTAGACTCAACACATGACAATGGTATAATAGTAGTATGGCAGTGAGATGGCGCCATAGTAACTTGATAAATTTGTGTAGTAGACCAATTATGAATTCAGGTAAAATAAATGGTACATGAGACCATTTATGGTAAATTGGTAAGTACGGTAAATTAGACCATTCATGAGTAGATAACTGTGATTTTAAAATGGTAAGAGTAGACCATTATTGTTATTATGATTAGACTGCATTGTTTAACCTGTACATATTGATGAATGTGTTATTTTAAGATCTTCACGGGGCTTGGAGCTCACATCTCTTGCATTGTAGGGTTGGCAATTGAGGAGGAGGAACCTCCACCGCTGACTTAGGATGAGGGAGCCTTTGCAGTCAATCGTATTTCCCGATGGTGAGAAATATGTTCATTACATCTATTTTCATGCAAATAATGTTATATTGATTTTAGTACCGTCTGCGGTACTATAATCTAAGTATGTGTAAATTGCTATGTTTTCGTTCGTAACTCTGATCGAATAAATGGAGATATTTATTTGTGAAATATGTATTTGTATATAGGAACATATGGTACGTGTTTAAGGTCACGTGTGACATTTTCTATGATGGATTTTTTTGGTAAATTTGAAGATCCATCCCAGCTATGATGTTAGTTGATGGAAAATTATTAAAAAAAAAAAAAATTAGTAGCGTTCCTGGCCTACCACCGAGTCGGGGCGTTACAGGCTTCTGAACATTTAGCCAAAAGAATTCCCTCACACTACGTGAGCTTGCACCATAAATTTACCCATTAAAATAACCAAATCCCAGTCTTTGATTAAACTCAATCAAAGTATTGATGTTAATGTTCAAACAATCATTCACAAGAATTTTTAAACGAAAATCAACATGTATTGAAATTGTTCTCCTCATCTGAAATAAGTGAAGTTCATGAGTATCGCTAAAAACCAAGCTTTAAGACAAATCTTAAAACCAATTTTACTGTAATTAAATTTAAAGGTCTAATATTATCAAATTAATTTTGTTTAGCCTATTGGAATATGTTGATTCCATCGATTAAGGTTGATAGGGTACTGTTCCAAGAATCAAAAGGTTTCAATGATCAGTCTAAGTTTAATTAAGGGTCGAATAGTGTAGAATTTTGTACTTATTGCTGAATTTTCTAAGAAGAGCACAATCATTTAGAAATTCTCATATTTTTACAGAATATAGGTCTTTCAATTACAATTCTAGAAATATTTTATTTGTCTCAAACCGATTTCCTAGCCTGAGTTATGACTACTTCAATGCAACAGTTCCGAACTACCAATCAGATTGCGGTCTCTAAAAGATTTTCATTTTGCAAACATTATCTGACCCATCAAAACAAGCTTAAAAATCCTCAATTTTTTATTGGAGATAGGCCTCCTTGTTAGTTTTACAATGGACACAATTTTTGCACTATTCCCACAATCAGGTCAAGTTATAATTATGTTAGTGGACTGATGCAGGACTGTCTAAGTTCAGATCTGAAAATTGGCATGTCTTGTAGACCGAATTTAGGGTATCAACCATTATTAAAAAAATCTCAAATTTTAATAATGAATAGGTTTCCTTGTCAAATTTCCATAAATATAAGTTATTAATTTTTCTGAGTTCGGGAGCCCCAGATATGATTTTTCTCGCTATAGCGCGTAGAAAACACAGTTCTGAATTTGTAATTAAGTTTTATAGGTCTCACCTTAAGATACAATTAAAAGGTCTTTTGAAGTAAATCCTAGGGTTGCAGAATTCATCCATCGAGAGCTTAGAAGGATTAGGTTTTGAGGAATTAAATTTCCAACCATAAGAATTTAATTTTCAAAGTCTAATCCATAAAAGCAAGTTTCATGACCTACATCCATAACTCGATTTCCACACCTTAGTTGATGATGGTGTTTAATCCAATAAACTATTTTATTCTATCTTTCTTAAAGCCATACTCAAATTTTTATGGAGAGAAGATGAAGAATTTAATAATTAAGAAAAGAAAGGGTTTTCAAACTTTCCTAGAGAGGAAGAAGGACAGAACTCTGAGAGAGGAGGAGAAGGAGCCTTGAGAATTTTCGCCCAAGCCTGTATCTCTTTGGAGAATTCGACCAGGCTGCTCTCCCATAAGGAGTATTTATAGTTTTTGGGAACTTCCTAGGGTCCAAAAATACCCCTGCCTCCTTTCTCAAAACTCGTCCAAGGGTAAACATGATTTTTTCTTTCCTTTCCTAAAGAGTAGTAGGCCTAAAATAAAATTTCTTTCTCAACAAAAGAAAGAGAGAGAAATTCGAATTTTCTCTTGTCAATCCTTGAGTTTTCACCCAAGGCGTGTATGGGTCCCATGGCCCACACGAACTTGGTGTTGGCTCTAATTAATTAAATTAATTTTCTAACTTACCAAAAATTTTGAATTTTGTACAATTTGAAAGTTTAAAATTTTACTAAGTGTCCTACTTGAGGAGATGTGTATGCAGAAGGGGCCCACAATACAATTCTAATTTTTTAGTGTGTTTTCAAAATTAATTTAACAAATTAAACACACAAATTAGAGATTTAATTTCTACCCAATTTAAATTGAGTTACCCATTCTATGATCCGCTAAATTGGGTCAGATCGTTACACTACACATCACACAAGCATCATAGATTCATTCTCTAGGCAATACACACAACCAAACATCATCTAATCTCATCTACTCATCAAATTCATCATATATCACATCACATCATGTATTTCATTATCATATATTCTCATAAACTCATTACACTCAAAGATAACTATCACCACGGCATACATAGTTAAGACATTCATATTCAAGTGTAGAATTTCCCTCACCTACTGCACCTAGTGCTCCTACTGTGTGCTTCGGTCAACATAACAACACATACATAAGTTTTTATCTCAGTAAATGGGGTTTCAATTTCACCTAAAAGATAAAAGCCCCAATTTTTAAGTCCTACATCACAATCGAATTCCATTTCTGTGTACAGTTGAGGTCACCTTTTAAGCCAAACTCCTTTTACATTAACCCATGCCATCCCAAATTCCATGTTTTTCCCAATCTAACCCCATGAATTTTTACTCAAAACCCATTTCAAGAATTGTTTTAGGGTTATTTTCACAATGCAACCCATCAACAAGGACAAGGTCCATTTAGCTCATTTCTTCCAAACAGGGGTATAAATCTCGGTCGATACTGTGCGTATCGGCCAGAGAAAAAAAATTCGGCCGAGATCTCAGCCGAATATCGGTCAATTTTTTTTCTTTAAATGATTATCAGTTGTTGGTCCGGCCATATCTTGGTGGATATTTGCCCATATCGGACAAATATCGGCCGATATTTAAATTTTTTTTTTAAATTTTTTAAATGATTTTTTTTAAAAAAAAAAGCCACGTAGAAACCCGTAGTTTCAGATTTTTTTGGGAAAGCATCAAGTGAAGGAATGGGGATCACCATAGAGGGAGAAAAGTCCACGAAAGCTGAAGCTTGGAGGTGTCCTAAACCCTTCTTGATTGCATGCAAGGGGAAAAAGGAGGAAGGAACGTGCCAATGGAGCTTGGGGTTCGAGAATGAAAAGGAAAAATGGATTCCGAGACCCGATACCATTTTTACTGTGAAATCTTCTGCTCTGTAATAAATTTCTAGGCCTCTAAGTATGGTTTCGGCCCTCCGAGCACGGCTCATCGACCCAATGGTCGGACCTCTGAACGTGAGGTTAAAAATTTACAATTTTCTATAAACAGGTATGGGGGTTTTCTCGATCCTCTGAGCCAAACCTCAGTGGTTCGAGCCCCCCATGGGCATTAACCCAATTACCCTTTTAAATTGTCCTTCTTAAACATGAGCAATCGTTGGGTCACACGTGGAGTTCATACACGCATCTCTACCCTCGTATATCCCAATCACAGATGTATAAAATCATTGATTTTCACCCAGTCTACATCATTTCCTTAAAAGTAGATTGGATTTTCTGATGCTCGTGTAAAAAAAAAAAATTGTTTCTTGATATATCTAAAATAATGTTATTAGTTTGATCTCACGATGGCGTTAGATATTTTGCATTGCCCTCACTTTTATGATGTTATTGTCATCTTATGTATTTGTTTGTGGCCCAGCTTGAGTCCAGTGTCGGCCCTGAGATTTCAGGGGCCCTAGGCGAACTCTTAAAGAGGGGCCTTTTTACCAATTGTGAAACATCCAAATAATATATCATAATCATTTTTTTTTAAACGAATAGTTGATATTATTCATTCAAAAGGAGAGCCCACAAAAGGAATTTACAACCCATAGCCTAGCAAGGAGTGGAACAAAAAATCAGGCCCAAACAAACAAAGGCCGAGAGACATGACCCACAACATAGATGGGCAAGCCCACAACCTGGGCCAGGGAAATAACCCCCACAAACAATTAGTTGTAGTGGCATCCAATACCAAAGGAAAATAAATGCCAGAAGAGTTACCAGTCAGCAGGTAATTTGGAAAATGCAAAGCGCGAGATTCTTGTCGTCGGTGAATTTAACCTTGTCAAAACTGAATGTGCAGAGGAGGGCTTAATCGTTCGAACGTGACAACACTGGGTCAAAGATTGTTGGAGGAAGTCATTTCCTCACAAAGGATAATGTCATGAAGAGGAAGACCCATACGAAGAATAGAGAGCAGAGTGGACTGTAACAAAAGAAGCAAAGCTAAATTGTTCTCCAACTGCAGTGGAGGCATAATCAAATTTATAACAAAGTACTATTTTAAATTTATTCTTCACAAATTTGAGATGCAAAATTACTAAAATTATTATATTCAAGTTTTTTTAACATATCTTTTTCAATAGATAAGATAGCTAATCCATTCAATCTTTTTTATAACATCGTAGACCTAAGATAAGATTTTATCAGCTTTAACTTTGAAAAACTTCTTTCTGCAGAGGCAACTGTAACTGGTATAGTCAACATTATCCTATAAGCAATCCATGCATTTGGAAAAGAGCAATTCATTCTTTTTCTATAATTTAACAGTTCAATTGTTTCTTTTACTTCTTTTGGTACTCCATCTTTCAAAATTTGCAATTCTAAAAATAATTCACTTCCATCAATATCAGAAATCATGTCATGTCTTAGAAAATCTTCAAGCTTATTACAAGAACTCTTCAAACTATCATCATCTAAAGAATTTAACTTTTCCAAATCAAACAAAAATCCAAAAGTATCTTCATATGTTTGAAATTGTTCAAATCTAGTCTTAAGTTATATAAGAGCTTGATCAATTATATGTAAGAAGTAATTAACTGTAAAATATTCTTCAGGTGACTGTGTTATCTCGTCACTAACATTCTCATCAAAATATTTTTTTCTACGAATAATATGTTTTTCACGAAATATAGGTTCAATTTCCATTTCTCTAGCAATCTTTTTATCATCAATCATGGCAGATTCAAATCCATTTTCTCTTTGAGTTTCAAAAAAAGAAATGAGTCATTTTAAAGAATTTAAAGCAACACCAATATTCATGTCTTTTGCTTTTAAAATTTTGATAGTTTTATTAACCGCAAATAATATATTATACCAAATAACCATGCCAAATAAGAATTCAAAATTTTCAATTTTTAATGTTGCTAAGTCTTTAGCATCACTCTTTGTCTTAGGATCTTCACAAGTGTTCGCTAAGTCAATTAAAGCATTTCTAATTTGTGCAGCTTGGAATCTAATTGCTTTTATACTTTCAATGTGACTTTCCCAACGTGTTTGTGATAATGGCTTAAGTGTGATACCTTTAACATAATCTTTAAAAACTGTCCACCGCTTTGTAGAAGACAAAAATACATTATATATATGTTGTATAATTTCAAAAAATATTTTACCTTGAGAACAAGAATTCACCATATCACAAAGTGTCAAGTTAAGACTATGACAACCATAAAGAGTATATAATGCTATAGGATTTATTTGTAGTACCCTATTTTGTACTCCTTTATTTTTCCCTTTCATATTAAAATCATTATCATATCCTTGTCCCCTTATATAATCAATATTACGTTCAAGAGTTTTTAGAACATCTATAAGTTCTTAAAAAAGTCTTTGTCCCGATGTATCATCCACCGTTAAAAATCCTAAGAAAAACTCTTCTACTTTTATTGGACTTGTTGAAATATCCACACAATGTACCATGATAGACATTTGTTCTTCATGACTTATATCTGGAGTACAATCAAGGATAATCGAAAAGTATTTTGATTCTTTGATCCTTTTAATTATTACATTTTTACCTCACCCACTAAAAAAAGTATTAATTCATTTTGAATTTTATGACCAAGATAGTGGTAATGAATTTCTTTATATTAAATACATCGAATGCGTTCTTGCATTATAGGGTCAAATTCAGCAATCTATAACCAAGATTTTTCCAGTCATTACTTCCTTCATCTGTCAATTGAGTTTTGATTCCATCTTGCTTAAACAACTTACACTAAAAACAAAATATTTTATTCAAAGCAATTGAGTAAAGTAGCCATTCTCTATCTTGTTTTTCTCCATTTGATAAATTTCGAATATAATGTGTGATAGAAAAATGTCTATTGCTTGAATATTTAGGAAAATTAATATTAGTATCTCTTATGGGACCTCTTTTTACTAATATGTCTCTCAAATTTTGGTCAATACTTTTCCAATTACCAGGATCATAGATGTTCAAAGAACATGTTCATTGAATTTTTCATTTTCTTCTCATTCTTATTTTCATTTTCTTCATTCTCATTCTTATTTTCATTATCACTCTCATCCATATGTTCTTCTTTGACCAAGGTAATATCATTACGTTCATTTATAGTTTCTTCATTATCATTATGTTCATCATTAACCAAATCTTCAATTGGACTTTTTGTTTGTTCACTTTTTCTAAAATACCTATTAAGAGATTCTGCTTGAGATTCAATTAATTCTTAAACTTGTTTTTGTTTTTTTCTTTTTTCATGTCCTGAAGGATATTTTTTAATAGACATAATGATAGTTAAAACCAATACAAAATTAACAGTTATATAATAAAAATTAAAGAACAATAAAACCTGATTTGATTTGTGAATAAACAAGAATCGTCCACCGCCCCGCCCACAAGATTAATCACAGTCACAATCACATAATCAATTTCACTGCAAAATATAAACATAAAAAAATCAATTTAAATATTTCTAAATCTTGATAATTGGTAATTCATTAGAATAGAGCATTGTTGTCTGGTAGTATATAATACTTCAATGGGAATGGAAGGGGGCTGATTATGGGTAATTGGTGTGACATTGGATACAGCAATTCAGAAAAATGGAGTAACTTTTACATAAGCAACAACTTCTAAAAGTGATTCACAAGAATTGGTAATCCAGTATTCGTACCCAGTGATCTAGATCATCAATAAGTTTAATAAAATCAAGCTAACTGAGTCTGTAATGCATGTAATAGCCCGAATTTTCGAATCAATATATATTTGGCATTTATTGATTTTAAATTGAATTTTGACATGATGGAATACCAAATGGATCAAAGTTGGGACAAGGGTCCAAGAATGGCCAATTGGGCCACAAATTGTATGAAATCCATTTAATGGGTCAATGAGAAGTAATTGGGTCAAAGATAGTCAATTTGAGTCAAAGTGGGCCCGATCACCATGTGGGACCCAATGGATCAAAATTGGTCCAAACCCTAAGGTAAAGGGGTAGAAAATAATCAGTTGGGCCATGGGCCCAATGGTGGGCCAATTAATTTAAAAAGGGTGATTTGGAATTAAAACCCCTAAGTTAGTAATGAAATGAAATGGTATGACCAAATGGGGCCCACCTCCACCTCACCAATTGAGGTGGCGTGTGGACCAAGGAAAAAGTGGGACCAACCATCATGGCTGACTTGGTCAACCATCGATAAATTTAAGAAGACTAAGGTGGATTAAGGTAAATTAAATTGATTAAAATTATTGTAAAATTATCTAAGTTAAAATCAATGGAATTAAAATAACATGGCCAAGTGGGGCCCACCTCCACCTCATCAAGTGAGGTGGCGGGTGGGGTAGGTATAGGTGGGGACCGTCCACCATGGTTGACTTGGTCAACCATGGGTGGATTTATTAGATAGATAATTTAATGGAACTAAATTGGATGGAAATTAATTAACCTAAGTGAGGACTTAACTTAATTAATTGGGTTGATTAATTAGGGTCCACATAAACAAGTCAAAGAGGACATGGGAGCCATGCTTGGTGGTTGGGTCTCAACCACCACCACCAAAGTCAAGCTAGCCCATGCTTGGTTGGTGAACAAAAATTAATGTGGAGTCTAGGTTACTCCACCCACCTCCATCTCCTTTCAAACTAATCCCTCTCATTTCACTCTATCTCTCTTCACACACAAAAACCGTCCCTCCATGTATCAAAAGAGAAGAAAAACTTAGAAGAAAAATTAGAAGAAAGAAGAAGAAAAGAGAAGGAAAGGATAAGTCTTGGGCCACCCCAAGATCAAGATCCTTGAAACATCTTCCTCATCCCCATAATCTTTCTCTCTTAACCTAAACCCCATCTACCTTAGCCGATCCAAGCATGTCCCACCATTGATCAAGCTCATCTAGCCGATCAAACAAGTAGAGGAAGAAAAAAGGAGGCCAAGGAAGTTGACGGGCGCGACAAAGACCGGAGGAGTCGTCGGATCGTAAGTATGTTCTAAATAAGAATTCTAATTTTTAGGGTTTTAAGTGTTGGAATCCATTTCCTTGGATTGGATGGTGGCCAAACCATCAATAGCTTTGAATTTAAAAAATCCATCCAATGGTAGAATAAGGAATGGATAAAATGGAGGAATGGATTAAGTAATGGATTAGGGATGTAAATATTTTTGAATTATGGAGATAGTGAGAAAGTGATTGGTGGTGTAAATGGACTTTAAATGTAAGTAAAGATCCAAGGTAAAAATGAGGGAAAGGCATCATGCGTTCGGCCATGGTGTATGGCCGAACCCATGACCCATGTTTTTAAGTCATTTGTGGGCTAAGTTATGGTTTATATATGTGGTTAAACAAATGGAAATTTGGTTAAGTAAATGGTAGATTTAAATGGATTTATTGAGTATAGAATATGATGTTTAAATGGGATGAAAATGGTGATTTAAATAGATGATTTAATTTAAGTGGAGGTATGAATTTTAAAGAAATCATGGACTATAGGGTTCGGCCATACAAGGTGGCCGAACCCCATGGTTAATGATCTATGAAGGTTAGGGCTCTTAAATGCTCAATGGTTAATGGCTTCTAAGGTTTGAAAATTATGAGTATGGTATGTGATTTTTAAATGGGTATTAAAGGATGGAAGTAGTGGATTAAATAATTTTAAAAATGGAGAAGAATGATAGAGGTTAATGGATTTTGTATGATATGTGATGTTTTAAAAGGATGAAAAATGGGGACTTGAATGAATGATTTAAATTTCATTGGAGATTGGATTAAAGGGAGTAAAATGGACCCAAGAAAATGGAGATAGGGTACCATGGGTTCGGCCATGGTGTATGGCCGAACCCATGATCCCTTTGTGGGCCATCTTTAGGGCCAAAATGTGAAAGGACATATGGGGTTAAATGTTTTTCAAAATCAAACAATAGGTGGCTGATTTTGGATATGTTTTGGAATTATAAATGGGCCCAAGTTTATGGATCAAATACGAATTCAAAATGTACATGGAAGAGGAGTGGCAAAACTGTAATGTAACGCCCGCCCCTTTTCACCGTAAAATCAGAGTACTTTTTTTTTTTTTTTAATAAAAGTGACAAAGGGCGCGGACGTCACGACGCGAGTTAAGTTCCGAGCTTCTAAAGCCCGGCCCTTAACTGGCCAACCCTACGCGTGCGTGGAACATAAGTCCACGAGTACGGTTCACGCGTAGCAAGTAAGCTCACGGAACATAAAAATAAATGCGGATGATCATAGAACTATCTTACCAGTTCTTCAGATAGCAGGGAAGAAATACCCAATTAATTAAATACCTAAACATAGCAAACTACCTAAATTATTACATTTCCGACAAGCTAACTATACAAATACATCTTTTCCAAAATAAAGTACAACAAAATAATTAATCCGCCTCCCCAAGCTCCTAAGCTTGGCTTCCGTCTCGCCCTTCCGGTCCGCCATCTCCTGCATTATCAGCTAGGGTAGAAGTAGGGCGTTAGAACAACGCGCCCAGTAGGATTCCGAGTAGGGCTAGCACATGGGTTAGTAATAACCATATACAGATAATAACACAATGAAAACTATAAACCACCATATACTAAAATATAAGTAAATGATATGCCATGGGTGTCAATGTTATGAATCCCACCCATCATTCCTGCCATATACTGTCATATCCCTCTTGACGGAAAAACCTCTTCAAGATCTGTCCAATCATAAAATATCCCCCTTGACGGCAAAGCCTCGTCAAGGTGTCCCCATGCCTGTTCTCGGTCGCCCCGACGGAGCATGGACTCCGGTTTGTTTATTTTTTTCTGCCCATGCCATGCATGAGATGTAATGCATTATGCTATGTAATATGTATATTCCATAGTCATAATATAGCCTTCATAACTTAGCATATAACTCATAATCTTGCATTATGCCATATAAGATACATAAGCCATGATTTAAAACTCATCATAAAATAAACCATAAAATTCCCAAAATAAATCAATGAAACCATCACACAATCCATGGCTTACAAAAAGGTAGGAATCCTACCGAATACCGACTCGCGTCCTTTTTCGTTTTCGTCTTATAATTCCAGGTCGCCAATCGCGCACCGTTTGCGATGTCCCGATACCTTATTATACAGTACCAAATCAGTCCATATTTTATCCACGATTAAGTCCCTAACTTATCACAAACTTAGATCCATTTATGTACCATTAACCATGTCATATGATCATTAACTAAGTTATAAGATTATCAAGAATTAGCCCTCAACTTAGCCTCATTAATGCATGGACATAGATCCTAAACTTAGCCCATAGCATGACCTACAAATGGGTCATTAATTACGGTTTTGCCACTACCTCTCCTATGTTTAATCATTCATTTAATCATTTACATAAACCCTAATCTTGGACCATAAAATGGTTCTCATATGAATCATGGGTTCGGCCATACACCATGGTCGAACCCATGATGTCTTTTCCTTATCTTTCATTGGACCTATTTACATTACTTAGGCCCAAAATGAATCCTCCCATGAGGGATTTTACCTCATGCTTTTAAAACTATCATTCTTCACCATAATTGAGTCCATTAACTTAGCCCTTATTCCATTCATTCTTCATGGTTCCAAAATACTTGATTCATCATTCATAGGTGATATTCAAGACATAAAAACATTCACCTTCATCCACCACTTTTGAGGCCATTAAAATATTTACATTCATCCATGGATTCCATCATAAAAACTTTTTTCAAAAATTAGCTACATTTAATCATTTTAAAACCCTAAAATCATTAACATTCTCCATGCTTCCATTTTTACATAATTAAATTACACAATGTCCTCCATACCTTAAAACCCTAAGAAAATCACACATTACCTTCCAATTCCACATAATTCCATGCTTAATAATTTAATTACACAATGCACACCATATATTTTTCCAATTTCTTACCCTAACCCTAATTCACCCATTTAGGGTTTTCTCCATCTTCCACCCTTCCATTTAATGTATCTAAATTCCATAGTATAAAATCACCTATCCACCATTAATTTCACAAAAATAAATTCCATTTCTTAAACCCTAAAATCCAAAATTCTTTTAGTTAAGAAATACTCACTATCCGACGTCTCCTCCGATTTCCGCCGCTCCCGTCGGTCTCCGTAGCCTCCTCTCTCTTTCTTCTTGATCTTTTATAGGTCAAGATCTTTGATCAAGGGTGGCAACTCTCAACCTTAAAATCAGCCATGTTAGGTTTGAATTGAAAGAGGGAAGAGGATGGAGATGGAAAAATGTCTCAAGATCTTTACCTTGAGATGGTGGTCCAACCTTTTCTTCCTCTCCTTGAGCTCTTCTCTTTTCTTCCTTAATTTTCTTCTCCTCTTTTCCTTGCTAATGTGGGACGGCAATGGAGAAATGGGAGAGATGGAGAGAGTGAGTTGAGGGTAAAATGAAAAGGATAAGGTGTAAAATCCATCTTTATCTCTTTGGTTATTTACTTTCACTTTACATTAACTCTCTCCACCCACCCACAAGATATTTATCTTGCTTTATGGCTTATGACTCCACCCCCATAAGTCCCAACGTGTTTTATTTTTTGAGCTTGGGATGAGGTGAGTTTTCACCTCATGGGCCCCCTTTGACCACTCTTAACTACCATGTTAAATAACTTAATTATTTAATTACTTAGTTACTTTAATTCCCATTTACTTATTTAGATCACCTTAGGTTAATTCATTATACTTAACCTAATTCCATTATTCCACCCATGGTTGACCAAATCAACCATGGTGGTCGGCCCCACCAAACCTTGGGTCCACACTTGGCCACATCACCATTGTTTAATTCCAAATAACTTAGGTGATTTAAAATCATTGAATTCACTCTAAGTGGATTACCATTGGGCCTATGGCCCAATTACATTTCCATCTAGCCCATTTACCTTGGAGCATACCCATCTTGACCCATTGGGTCCCAAATGGGTATTTGACCCAATTTGACCATTCTTGACCCATTTAAATAAATTTAAATCCAAACATAGTCTATTGGGCCACACTTGGGCCTTTATCCAATTTTTTTGGCCCAATTACCATTTACTCCACCAATTTTCTAATTTCCATCATTAAAATAAATAATATTCACATTTATATTAATTCCAAAATTCCGAGACCTTACATGTAATTTATAGCCACTTTGAAGAATCCTATGTGGATTAGACATGGAATCGAATGCATTATGAATGATTAATTGAAACGTATAGATGTTGCATTTTAGGCTCGCTCAATGTAATATTTGAAATGACCAAAATCGGATTTATGTATGTGTTTTAACCAAATGGATAATGGGCTAAGTTAAGGACCGATTTTTAATAAACTTGTAAAGGATCATTGAGTGGATCTAGGGTTATGATCAGATAGGAATTTAATCATGGATAACGTATGGACTAATTCGGTAAATGTAATAAGGTATCGGGACGTCGCAAACGGTACGCGATCGGCGACTGGACTATCGAACGGAAAAAAATAACGGAACGCTACACGGTATTCGGTAGGATTCCTACCTTTTTGCAAGCAATGGATATGTGATGGTATTTTAGATTATTTTGATTTGTCTTATGATGGATTTATGATTATGATTTATCTTATGATGAGTTTTAAGTTATGAATCATATGGATTATATTTTAACATTATGCATTATATGGCTATGTATGGTATATCAAAATTATGGTTTATCTATATACTACATAGCATAATGCACTACATCTCATGCATGGCATGGGCGGAAAAAAATAAACAAACCGGAGTCCATGCTCCGTTGGGGCAACCGAGAAGCAAACATGGGGATAGCTGAGGGGCCATAACCGGAGTCCATGCTCCGTCGGGGCGACCGAGAATCAGACATGGGGATAGCCTGAGGGCTATAACCGGAGTCCACGCTCCGTCGGGGCGACCGAGAAGCAAACATGGGGACAATACATTGTATGATCATACGGATGATGGGTGGGACACATGACATAGACACCCATGGCATAGCATTCATCACATGCTTATTTTGTTATATGTTATTTTATCGGTATGTGTGTTATCACTAATCCATGTGCTAGCCCTACTCGGAGTCCTACTGGGCGCGTTGACTAACACCCTACTTCTACCCTAGCTGATGACGCAGGGGATGGCGGATGCTGTGGACATGACAGGAGCCAAGCTTAGGAGCTTGGGAAGCGCAGTCTTAGTTTATTTACGTTTACATTTTGGAGATGTAATTTTAAAGTAACTTAGCTTGTCGGGTTGTATAAGTTTACATTTCTTGCGATGGTTTGGACGTTACTTATGGACGATTACATTTTGTGATATAAGTATGAACAAAGGGGCATTTTGGTAATTCAATGTTGTATCTTCCCTTCTATCTAAAAACCGGTAGGATAGACTCTATTATCATGTTCCGCAATAACTATAATTCGCGAGCTTACTTCCTACGCGTGAACCGTTTTCGTGGACTTAGTTCCGTGCACACATGGGGTTGGCCAGTTAAGGGTCGGGCTTTAGAAGCTCGGACTTAACTTACGTCGTGGCGTCCGCGCCCTCTCTCACTCTTTTATTTAAAAAAAAAAAAATAGACTCTGATTTTTCAGAAAGCAGGTGAAAAAGGGGCGGGCGTTACAGTTGTTATCAGAGCGAAATCGAAGGAATGAATCTCTCGAAGTATGATTAAGACGGTTGCATGTCTCACGGACAGCTAAGAATCCCAACTGACCGACTCTTCGGAGTCCGCTGCACGGGGTCGGATTAATCTACTTCGATTGACTCAGACTAAAACATTCAATCTGAGTGCCACATTTAACGTAAGAAAATGATAGTAAGGGAAGTACAATAAAAATAACATTGATAGATTTATCAAACGCAGGAAAATTTTCCCCCAATTTCACAAAAATGGACAAACATAGCTAGATTGGAAGTTTTCCCCAAACCAAGTATGCTTATTTGGCAACCTTCCCCAAATGAAAGAAACGATATTCGATACTTAGGAATTTTTCCCCAAAAATGAAGTATACTTGATCGATAATTCTCCCCCAAATTGAAGGAAATATTTGATACTTAAAAAAAAAAAAAAATTGTTCCAAGCTATGAACATGACAATTTTATGAAGGAACTAATGCAAAGAATATTGTGCAATGACTTAGGAAATGCCGCCAAAGAGAAGAACCCGTCGCAACCCCCGAGTAGAGAAAGAGGTAACACCCCCTCGTCTGGACGAGGAAGTACAACCACCACCTCATACAGCCGAGGCACAAAATAGTATAAACATAGAAGGTATACCTCCCGAGTTGAAAGACATAGTTCAAGTGGCAATCGCTTCTGCTCTACAACAACACTCAAGCGGCAATACGACCGCTAGCGACTCCGGTAAACGGAAGATGGTCAAGGACTTCCAACAATAGCGCCCTCCCTACTTCAAGGGAAAGGAAGGGGCTGTGGGAGGGGAGCACTGGTTAAAGAGGATCAATCAAATCTTGAATTTGCTCCAGGTTTCCAGTCCTGCTGATAAGATCTTACTGGCCACATCCCAACTAATCGAGGATATCAGTAGTTGGTGGGAAGTGGTAGAAAAGCAACAAACGCTGGTACCGGAAAGAGAAAGGATCCCCATGACATGGGAGTGGTTCTCAACCACCTTCCTAGAACAATTTTTTCTGGAGGAAGAAAGAGAGAGCCAGACTGAAGCCTTCATCTCATTGGTACAAGGCAACATGACAGTGGCGGAGTATCACAGAGAATTTCTTAAGCTGTCTATCTATGGGTTCTATATGGTGGATACTGAACACCGAAGGGCCCGCAAGTTTGAACGGGGCCTTCGGCCAAGCATCAAGACTAGAGTGACCATTTTCAAAGAGCCCACACTGGCTGGGGTGGTTAGCAGGGCCACCATCGCAGAACGGGAACTAAATGAGATAGTGCGGTTCGACAACCGCCGAGGGCAGGGTGGGCGGGGTACATTCCAACCTAACAAGAAGTTCCGCCCGAATCCTAGCAGGCCCTCACCCTCCACGGGATTTACCGGGGGCTTCCGCCCCAATCAGCCCTCCTTATCAACATCAGTCACACAGGTTCCCTGGGGTGGGAACACATGTTACCAGTGTGGTCAACAGGGCCACTTCAAGAGGGATTGTCCACAGATCAACCGACCCTCTAACTCCAGGGGTGTCTTTCGCCCTCCAGCTAGATCAACTCAGTCACGGGGAGGCAGGACATACAATCAGGCGGGGAGGGCACCAAAATCTGCGGGAGCTGGACGACTCTTCACCATACCATCTCCAGTAGTAGTGGATCGTTCAGTGACACAAGGTATGGTTGTAATTATTAGTTCCTATGCTGTTACTTTATTTGACTCTGGAGCATCACATTCATTCATATCTGCTGCATTCATATCTGCCACGGGTACACTAGTACAAAACCTGTCCACATCACTCACCATTGTATCCCCCGTCGGAGACACATCATTACGACTAATATGTACGACATTGAACAAGGAACTCGCGGGATTCAGATTCGAGTTCAATTATTTAGTAATCGATATGGCAGAATATGATGTCATATTTGGAATGGACTGGTTGACTACATATCAGGCTCATATTGATTGCCACCTTCGTAGGGTGATATTTTGGTCACCCGAGGGAAAGCGGTACGTGGTACACGCTGACAGGGAGGGTATCCCTAGAAAGCTGCAGAAGGAATTGAACCATCTCGCCTTGAACAACCTCAGACTAGATAAGGCACCAATGGTTGAACTTCCGGCGGTAGTAGCAGATTTTGTCGAGGTATTCCCAATAGAACTCCCTGGTTTGCCACCCAAGAGGGAGATAGACTTTGAAATAAAATTATACCCCGGCGCCGCTCCAGTATCATTACCCCATTATAGGATGGCACCAGCTGAGATGACCGAGCTGAAGAAGCAAATTGATGAACTGCTTAGACAGTACATCCGCATGGGGAGTCCCAGTGTTATTTGTGAAAAAGAAAGACGGTACCCTACGAATGTGTGTGGACTATAGGAAGTTAAATCAGCTGACTGTCAGGAACAAGTATCCCCTACCCTGGATTGATGATCTGTTTGATCAACTTAGGGGTTCCTCTCATTTCTCCAAGATTTACCTGATGTCCGGATACCATCAAATTCGGGTTAAAGAGGAGGACATAGAGAAGACTGCCTTCAGGACACGGTATGGGTTATATGAGTATGTAGTCATGCCGTTTGGGCTTACTAATGCACCGGCGGTGTTCATGGACCTGATGAATAGGATATTCCGTCCATACTTAGATCAGTTTGTGATCGTATTCGTCGATGATATTCTGATCTACTCCAAAAGTCAGAACGAACATGCCGAGCACCTACGGATAGTCCTAGACACCTTGCGGAAGAACCAATTGTATGCCAAAGCCAGCAAGTGTGAATTTTGGCTATCTGAAGTCAACTTCTTGGGGCACATCATATCAGAGAAAGGTATAGCCATGGACCCAGCTAAGGTAGCAGCAGTCAAGGAATGGAAAGCGCCGACAAATGTGACCGAGATCCGCAGTTTTCTGGGATTGGCCGGTTACTATCGAAAATTCATCATGGACTTCTCCAAGATTGCGGCTCCACTTACCCGACTCACTCAGAAAGGAGTCAAGTTTGAGTGGTCCAATCTGTGCAATCAAAGATTTGAGGAGCTTAAGGAGAGGCTTACGACCGCTCCTATTCTGATCTTACCGGAAAGAGGTAAAAATTATGAGGTGTACTGCGATGCCTCCAGTGAGGGACTGGGGTGTACACTCAGTCAAAGTAATCGTGCGGTGGCGTACGGATCAAGACAGTTGAAAATTCATGAATGCCATTATCCCACACATGATCTAGAACTAGCAGCGGTGGTCTTCGCTCTCAAAAGCTGGAGACACTACCTCTATGGTGAAAATTTTGAGGTGTTCTCGGATCACAAAAGTCTGAAGTACTTATTTGATCAGAAAGAACTCAATATGAGACAGCGTAGATGGATGGAATATCTGGCAGATTATGAGTTCGCGCTTCGTTATCATCCTGGCAAGGCAAACAAAGTGGTGGATGCCCTTAGCCTCTTGTCACATGCGACAGTAGCCAGCATGATCAGGACGGAATGGGAGGTACTGAATACCATCAGAGAATTTAAACTTTACCTCAATAATCATGGGACCATATACAATCTGATCATACGATCCAACATGGTCTCCGAGATTGAACGGGAGCAACGGACAGATCCAGAGGTGGAGGAGATTTGGGCTAAGATGTCTACCGGTGAGGCTGTACCGTAGTGGGAGTTACGACCGGACAAGGCCTTATGTTCCGAGGCAGGACATACGTACCTAAGAATTGTAGAAGAGAGTTGCTGATTGAAGCACACCAAACCAAACTCTCTATCCACCCCGGCAGCACGAAGATGTACCATGACCTTAAGAGGCACTATTGGTGGCATGGACTTAAGAAAGATGTGGCAGCCTTTGTCGCTTGTTGCCTAACTTGTCAGCAGGTTAAGGCAGAACATCGGAAACCATCGGGCCTACTTGCACCCCTACCGGTACCAGAATGGAAATGGGAGCATATATCTATGGACTTTGTAACAGGGTTCCCAAGGTCATCAAAGGGCAACGATACGATATGTGTCATAGTGGACAGGTTAACCAAGTCCGTACATTTCCTTCCCATCAAAATGACAAATTCATCAGAGACTTTGGGTCGACTGTACATCCGAGAAATCATCAGGGCTACATGGTATTCCCCGGTCTATTGTATCCGACAGGGATGGACGATTCACCGGTAGAGTATGGCAGGGCTTGCAGTTGGCTATGGGAACCGACGTACTAACTAGCACAACATTTCATCCACAGACTGATGGACAGTCAGAGAGGACGATACAGACACTGGAAGATATACTGAGAGCATGCATGCTAGACTTCAAGGGCGGATGGGAGGATCATCTGCCACTGGTGGAGTTCTCTTATAATAACAGTTACCAGGTAAGTCTCTAGATGGCTCCGTTTGAGGCTTTGTATGGTAGACCGTGTAGATCGCCAGTGTGTTGGACGGAGGCCGGTGAGCTTGCGTTGATCGGACCAGATTTGGTTGCAGAGACTACAGCGTAGATTAAGTTGATACGGCAACATCTACTCACTACACAGAGCCGTCAGAAGAGCTATGCCGACAAGAGGAGAAGGTTCCTCGAGTTTGAGGTGGGAGACTTAGTGTTCTTAAAAGTCTCGCCACGGAAAGGGCACATGAGGTTCGGAAAGAAAGGGAAACTGTCGCCTAGATTTGTGTGGCCGTTTCCAATACTGAAGAGGGTGGGAAGGGTAGCTTGTCAGTTAGCGCTCCCTCCACAGCTGTCATCTCTACATGATGTGTTTCATGTGTCCATGCTGAGAAAGTACAATCCTGATCCTTCTCATGTGATAAATGTTCAAGACATCGATGTACAAAGCGATGTGACATATGTGGAGAAGCCGGTCAGAGTTATTGAAAGCGAACAAAGGGTGCTACGGAACCGCGCCATTCAGTTCGTCAAGGTGGTATGGGAACGACATGGCAGTGAAGAAACCACTTGGGAACTTGAGTCAGAGATGAAAACCGCTTACCCGGAGCTCTTCGCATGAGTTGTTTTGGACCCCTGCTTCGATCGAATTTTCGGGACAAAAATTTCAAAAGAGGATTCTATTGTAATAGCCTGAATTTTCGAATCAATATATATTTGGCATTTATTGATTTTAAATTGAATTTTGACATGATGGAATACCAAATGGATCAAAAGTTGGGACAAGGGTCCAAGAATGGCCAATTGGGCCACAAATTGGATGAAATCCATTTAATGGGTCAATGAGAAGTAATGGGGTCAAAGATAGTCAATTTGAGTCAAAGTGGGCCCGATCACCATGTGGGAACCAATGGATCAAAATTGGTCCAAACCCTAAGGTAAAGGGGTAGAAAATAATCGGTTGGGCCGTGGGCCCAATGGTGGGCCAATTAATTTAAAAAGGGTGATTTGGAATTAAAACCCCTAAGTTAGTAATGAAATGAAATGGTATGACCAAATGGGGCCCACCTCCACCTCACCAATTGAGGTGGCGTGTGGACCAAGGAAAAAGTGGGACCAACCATCATGGTTGACTTGGTCAACCATGGATAAATTTAAGAAGACTAAGGTGGATTAAGGTAAATTAAATTGATTAAAATTATTGTAAAATTATCTAAGTTAAAATCAATGGAATTAAAATAACATGGCCAAGTGGGGCCCACCTCCACCTCATCAAGTGAGGTGGCGGGTGAGGTAGGTATAGGTGGGGACCGTCCACCATGGTTGACTTGGTCAACCATGGGTGGATTTATTAGATAGATAATTTAATGGAATTAAATTGGATGGAAATTAATTAACCTAAGTGAGTACTTAACTTAATTAATTGGGTTGATTAATTAGGGTCCACATAAACAAGTCAAAGAGGACATGGGAGCCATGCTTGGTGGTTGGGTCTCAACCACCACCACCAAAGTCAAGCTAGCCCATGCTTGGTTGGTGAACAAAAATTAATGTGGAGTCTAGGTTACTCCACCCACCTCCATCTCCTTTCAAACTAATCCCTCTCATTTCACTCTATCTCTCTTCACACACAAAAACCGTCCCTCCATGTATCAAAAGAGAAGAAAAACTTAGAAGAAAAATTAGAAGAAAGAAGAAGAAAAGAGAAGGAAAGGATAAGTCTTGGGCCACCCCAAGATCAAGATCCTTGAAACATCTTCCTCATCCCCATAATCTTTCTCTCTTAACCTAAACCCCATCTACCTTAGCCGATCCAAGCATGTCCCACCATTGATCAAGCTCATCTAGCCGATCAAACAAGTAGAGGAAGAAAAAAGGAGGCCAAGGAAGTTGACGGGCGCGACAAAGACCGGAGGAGTCGTCGGATCGTAAGTATGTTCTAAATAAGAATTCTAATTTTTAGGGTTTTAAGTGTTGGAATCCATTTCCTTGGATTGGATAGTGGCCAAACCATCATAGGCTTTGAATTTAAAAAATCCATCCAATGGTAGGATAAGGAATGGATAAAATGGAGGAATGGATTAAGTAATGGATTAGGGATGTAAATATTTTTGAATTATGGAGATAGTGAGAAAGTGATTGGTGGTGTAAATGGACTTTAAATGTAAGTAAAGATCCAAGGTAAAAATGAGGGAAAGGCATCATGCGTTCGGCCATGGTGTATGGCCGAACCCATGACCCATGTTTTTAAGTCATTTGTGGGCTAAGTTATGGTTTATATATGTGGTTAAACAAATGGAAATTTGGTTAAGTAAATGATAGATTTAAATGGATTTATTGAGTATAGAATATGATGTTTAAATGGGATGAAAATGGTGATTTAAATAGATGATTTAATTTAAGTGGAGGTATGAATTTTAAAGAAATCACGGACTATAGGGTTCGGCCATACAAGGTGGCCGAACCCCATGGTTAGTGATCTGTGAAGGTTAGGGCTCTTAAATGCTCAATGGTTAATGGCTTCTAAGGTTTGAAAATTATGAGTATGGTATGTGATTTTTAAATGGGTATTAAAGGATGGAAGTAGTGGATTAAATAATTTTAAAAATGGAGAAGAATGATAGAGGATTAATGGATTTTGTATGATATGTGATGTTTTAAAAGGATGAAAAATGGGGACTTGAATGAATGATTTAAATTTCATTGGAGATTGGATTAAAGGGAGTAAAATGGACCCAAGAAAATGAAGATAGGTTACCATGGGTTTGGCCATGGTGTATGGCCGAACCCATGATCCCTTTGTGGGCCATCTTTAGGGCCAAAATGTGAAAGGACATATGGGGTTAAATGTTTTTCAAAATCAAACAATAGGTGGCTGATTTTGGATACGTTATGGAATTATAAATGGGCCCAAGTTTATGAGTTAAATACGAATTCAAAATGTACATGGAAGAGGAGTGGCAAAACCGTAATTTATAGCCACTTTGAAGAACCCTATGTGGATTAGACATGGAATCGAATGCATTATGAATGATTAATTGAAACGTATAGATGCTGCATTTAGGCTTGCTCAATGTAATATTTGAAATGGCCAAAATCGGATTTATGCATGTGTTTTAACCAAATGGATAATGGGCTAAGTTACGGACCGATTTTTAATAAACTTGTAAAGGATCATTGAGTGGATCTAGGGTTATGATCAGATAGGAATTTAATCATGGATAACGTATGGACTAATTCGGTAAATGTAATAAGGTATCGGGACGTCGCAAACGGTACGCGATCGGCGACCGGACTATCGAACGGAAAACGTAACGGAACGCTACACGGTATTCGGTAGGATTCCTGCCTTTTTGTAAGCAATGGATATGTGATGGTATTTTAGATTATTTTGATTTGTCTTATGATGGATTTATGATTATGATTTATCTTATGATGAGTTTTAAGTTATGAATCATATGGATTATATTTTAACATTATGCATTATATGGCTATGTATGGTATATCAAAATTATGGTTTATCTATATACTACATAGCATAATGCACTACATCTCATGCATGGCATGGGCGGAAAAAAAATAAACAAACCGGAGTCCATGCTCCGTCAGGGCGACCGAGAAGCAAACATGGGGATAGCTGAGGGGCTATAACCGGAGTCCATGCTTCGTCGGGGCGACCGAGAATCAGACATGGGGATAGCCTGAGGGTTATAACCGGAGTACATGTTCCGTCAGGGCGACCGAGAAGTAAACATGGGGACAATACATTGTATGATCATACGGATGATGGGTGGGACACATGACATAGACACCCATGGCATAGCATTCATCACATGCTTACTTTTGTTATATGTTATTTTATCGGTATGTGTGTTATCACTAATCCATGTGCTAGCCCTACTCGGAGTCCTACTGGGCGCGTTGACTAATGCCCTACTTCTACCCTAGCTGATGACGTAGGGGATGGCGGAAGCAGTGGACATGACAGGAGCCAAGCTTAGGAGCTTGGGAAGCGCAGTCTTAGTTTATTTACGTTTACATTTTGGAGATGTAATTTTAAAGTAACTTAGCTTGTCGGGTTGTATAAGTTTACATTTCTTGCGATGGTTTGGACGTTACTTATGGACGATTACATTTTGTGATATAAGTATGAACATAGGGGCATTTTGGTAATTCAATATTGTATCTTCCCTTCTATCTAAAAACCGGTAGGATAGACTCTATTATCATGTTCCGCAATAACTATAATCCGCGAGCTTACTTCCTACGCGTGAACCGTTTTCGTGGACTTAGTTCCGCGCACGCATGGGGTTGGCTAGTTAAGGATCGGGCTTTAGAAGCTCGGACTTAACTCGCGTCGTGGCGTCTGCGCCCTCTCTCACTCTTTTATTTCAAAAAAAAAAAAATAGACTCTGATTTTCGGAAAGCGGGTGAAAAAGGGGCGGGCGTTACAATGCATGTTAGCAAAGTAAGCATCTCGAGTCTCTCTAATGTCTGTTTGCAAAGTATGCATCTCACTTCCTCTCTCCAATAATGTATTGTGCTGTTAAAGAATATCTCCAAAGATCATTCTCAAATTAATGAGTGCCTCTGGCCACTGGCCGACTAGATTAGTATATAGAGATACTGTAACACCCGCCCCTTTTCACCATAATCAGAGTCTAGTTTGTTTTTTTTTTTTTAACGTAAAAGTGACAAAGGGCACGGACGTCACGACGCGAGTTAAGTTCCGAGCTTCTAAAGCCCGGCCCTTAACTGGCCAACCCTACGCGTGCGTGGAACATAAATCCACGAGTACGGTTCACGAGTAGAAAGTAAGCTCGTAACACATAAAAATTAATGCAAATGATAATAGACACTATTCTACCAATTTTCAGTTTTCATTATTAAAATAAATAATATTCCCATATTTATTGATTTAAAAAATTCGGGCCATTACAATACAATCCTCTTTTAAAATTTTCGTCCCGAAAATTCGAGCGAAGTAGGGGTTCAAATCATCTTATACAAAGAGTTCCGGATGAGCGGCACTCATCTCTGACTCCAGTTCCAAGGTGGTTTCCTCATTGCCATGTCGTTCCCATACCACCTTGACGAACTGAATGGCACAGTCCGCAACACCCTTTGCACGCTCCCGACTATTCTAATCGGCTTCTCCACATATGTCACATCGCTTTGTACATAGACGTCTTGTACACTCAGGACATGTGAAGGGTCAGGGTTGTACTTTCCTCAACACGGACACATGAAACACATCACGTAAAGATGATAACTGTGGAGGAAGCGCCAACTAATAGGCCACCTCCCCCACCCTCTTTAGGATTGGAAACGGCCCCACCATATAGGTGACAGGTTCCCCTTCTTTCCGAATCTCATGTGTCCCTTCCGTGGTGAGACTTTCAAAAGCACCAAGTCTCCCACCTCAAATTCGGGGAAACTTCTCCTCTTGTCGGTGTAATTCTTATAACGGCTCTGCGCAGTGAGTAAATGTTGCCATATAAATTTAATCTACGCCTTAGTCTCCGCAACCAACTCTGGTCCAATCAGCACAGGCTCACCGACCTCTGTCCAACGCACTGGAGATCTACACGGCCTACCATATAAGGCCTCAAATGGAGCCATCTGGAGGTACTGTTATTGTAGGAGAAGTCCACCAGCGGCAAGTGATCCTCCCACCCACCTTTGAAATCCAGTACACATGCTCTCAGCATATCCTCAAATACCCATATTGTTCTCTCCGACTGTTCATCAGTCTGTGGGTGGATTGCTGTGCTGGTTAACACATCGGTCCCCATAGCCTACTGCATGCTCCTAGGCACATCCTTCCTACCTCTGAATACAAGACCCTATCTCGGTCGTAACTCAAATTCCGATACTACCTCACCGGTAGACATCTTAGTCCATATCTCCTCCATTCACATCAAACAACAACTTGAGGTAACATAAGAAATAACACATTAATAAGATCTAGTGATTCAACCTAATTATGATTAGGTTACCCTACCCCATTTACAACATGCACCTAGAGATTTTGAAATAACAATCCTACTCATCCAAAGCAAGTCATCCCAATACATTCGAAGACCATCCATGACCATCCATAAATTCCTAAACTTTGGAATTATCCATTAGCCCCACCTGGGTTTCCAACCAAACGCATTAACATATCATGGCCTCTTCCTGCATACTACATATTCACAACTCACTGTACTTTATCAACTCATCATCATACACATAGTCTATAACACATCCTTGTTCCTCAATGACTATTCATTGCATACCACCAATTATCAAAGTAACATCATATAAACTCATTGCAACGACTGATAATTCACAATTTAGTAACATCATAAGGAATCCTCATGCAATCACTAAATAAAATATTTTCATAAGTTCATGGTCCATCATTCATTCATGCTTTTTAAGGCCGTAAACCCATTTCAAGGCCTATCATCACTCGTTCATAATCTCCACAACACATTGAGAGAATGCAATTGCATTATACATACAAGTTTTTTTTTACAATATATTAGTCTTTGCAAGCTAGACCCTTCACATTCTCCTCACAATATCATCTTCTCACGAGTTTCATGTGGCAAGTTAACCCATGCATTCCAGTCTCTTTCAAGTACATTATTTATCCAACATCTCTCAAATGGCACTTTGTTCACATGAGAACCTCTTATACCCCTTCACAAAGCGTTTACATCATCACCCATTATATGTCATAACATAAATCTCTTCACTTGGTCATGACAAATTATCAAACCATGGGTTATCACCAATATAGAAACCATTTCTAAAAGCCATTGTACCATCCCCCAAGTATACCCATACATCACATTAACAAATACTCCCCACCCTTTTTATTCACATTTACCTCACTCATAAGCATATGCAACATATATCCCACATCAAAAGTTCATGCCTCTTATCCTCATTTGATGCATGCAGTTCATCATTGTACATTTTTACATACTCTTTCCTTACTTAATTAGTATGATCATAACTATTAGTCTTTCCTCATTTCATCACCTCATACACTCAACAATAAGAATTCAACACATGTATATTCACATGCACTCACAATACAAGTATGCTTGTGCAATTTACTATCACACTTATTTCCTTCATTTAAAACCCCAAAATCATTAAGTATCTTCCAATATAAGGACAATTAGTCCTTTCTTTCCCGTGTTCATGTAGTCCACAATCAGGTATACCACTTCAAGAGGGTAGGGGTAGTATGTGCAGTTGTGCCCAACCTGGTTGCACAACTCGCGCATACAATTGGGTTCCATTTCCCCTACCGACTCTCTTATCATTGGAAAGTCTTCCATATTCTCCTTAGGAAGAGATGCTAAATCCTCTTCATCTTCCTCGGGAGGTTCCTCCTGAATGTCCATGCTAACTTCTATGCTGGAAGCAGACACCAAATCTATGAGACAGTTAGGGGTTCCCTTATCCCATAATTCTGTACACTCCCCTTCATTTGACATACCTGTATTCATAGAATACAATAGAACCCAAAAATCATCAACGACAATTTCCAATAAAAACAATCTAGGTTTTTGGGGAATTTCTTATGTATATCACAATGTACTTTGTTTGGGGAAAGTTGCCAAATAAGCACACTTGTTTTTCCTTTGTTTCTGGGGGGGGGGGGGAATCTCTAAATTCCTATTGTCTGTTGTTCAAATTGGGAATACTGGGGAAGTACATCCTACTTTGCTATGTCTGATAAATCTAGTACTGTTTCATCAATTTGGGGGAAAAACCTAGATGTTTTCTCATTTCTGGGGAAGTAAACCTTATCTTGCTATGTTTCAATAAATCTCTCATAGAATGAATCTTTCTTCCCTTGTTATCATTTATTTCCGTCAATTGTTGTTCTCAGATTAAACACTTCAGTTTGAGTCAATCGAAGTAAATTAACCCGGCCCCCGTGCAGCGGACTCCGAAGAGTCGGTCGGTTGGGATTCTTAGCCGTCAGTGAGACGTGCAACCGTCTTAATCTTACTCCAAGAGATTCATTCTTCCGAATTCGCTCTGATACCAACTGTAACACCCGTCCCTTTTCACCATAATCAGAGTCTAATTTGTTTTTTTTTTTTAACGTAAAAGTGACAAAGGGCGCGGACGTCACGACGCGAGTTAAGTTCCGAGCTTCTAAAGTCCGGCCCTTAACTGGCCAACCCTACGCGTGCGTGGAACATAAATCCACGAGTATGGTTCACATGTAGAAGTAAGCTCGCAACACATAAAAATCAATGCGGATGATAATAGACACTATTCTACCAATTTTCAGTTTTCATCATTAAAATAAATAATATTCCCATATTTATTGATTTAAAAATTTCGGGCCATTACAGATACTTTGGTAGGTATTGAATTCGAAGCTATATGCAGCATAAGAAGCTCCTTAAGGATCTCTTTTCAAAGATAACCCATGAATATCATGATGAGAATGCAAAATATTGCAAAGGAAATAACAAATACAGCATGAATAAAAAATATAGGTTCATATAGAATACAATATCAGATAAATAAAAGAACGAGAATTTCTAAAAGAACCACAGTCTCAATGGAAAATTACAAAAAATGCTTATATTGGAAAAATGATACTGAAATAAAGGAAAAAATAAGAGAGATTCATGCTTCTCACTTTCTCAGAAATATGAGGCTTTAAACTTCAGGTTCAAAATCCTAGCTCGGTCTACAAAATTATTGCAATCATTATCATCATTACCATCACCATCACCATCACCATCGTCATCATAGCCACAATGCACAATCCCATCTATTTGGATTTGGAGGTCCACAAAATTAATTTAATGACAGTCATTATTTGCAAACTCTTTCAATTTGCAAACCATAAAATTTTAATAGAACGTATTCCAGATTCTATAAACTTAGAAAAAAAAAAGGTGAAAAAAGCAAAAAACAAATGCTCAATTTGAATATGGAAACGAAAGTACTTTCTTGGAAAGAGCCACTTCTAACCCTTTTTTGGTTAAAATAGATATTTTCGAGGGTAAAAGTGGTTCTTTTCAAGGAAAATAGCTTTCTTTCTGTAATATCCCAGATTTTCAATATATCAATATATACGAATTGCCGCTAAAAATGTGAATTAAAAAGGATATGACCGTAGATAAGTAAATTGTGGGGTCCATTGCTCAAATAAGACCCAATGTACATGTTATAATGATCAAAGTAAATTAAATGGGTAATGTGCATTTAATTGGGTCAAAGTGATTAATTGGGTCAAAGGACCCAATTGGGACCCAATAGGTCGTTGTGGACATGATTAACCATTGGATGAGCTCAAAGCTTAATTGGGTTAAGTTTAATTAAATGTTTGAGTTTGGATTCAGATAAATTAAATGTTTGAGTTTGAATGAGTTGAATTTATTGGTTAAATTGAATTAAATGAATTGGTTGAGTTGAGAGAGTTAAATTAATTTTAAGTGAGTGAATTGTGTGAATGAGAGTGGAGTGTTTTGATTTCAAGTTTAAAGCAAAGGAAAATGTTGGATGCATGGGAGGTTAGCATGAAACTCCTAGATAATTATAGGAGGTGGCGGTTTTATGGGAGTTACATAGGTGAGGAGCTTATTTTCAAACCCTTGTATACGTTGGCTGCATGGAGAGATAATCTCATGCATGTAACCCCTAGATAAGTAATGAATGGGGTGGCTATTTTTAGGAGTTACATAGGTGAAGAGCTTATTTTCAAACCCTTGTATACGTTGGCTGCATAGAGAGGTAATCACATGCATGTAACCCCAAGATAAGTAATGAATGGGGTGGTTGTTTTTTAGGAGTTACATATGTGAGGGTTGTATTTCAAATTCAAATGCTTATACACGTTGGAATTGCATGAGAGATTAGTCTATGCATGAGGATTAAAGGGGAATTGGATAGTTGGATGGTCCAAGGGTTAAAGACACAAAACCGTTGGCATGTAGGAGTTTCATCTCATGGATGAAACTCCCACATGGGTAAATAATGGAAGACAAATAGACTTGTGGAGGTTACACAAGGCCAACCAAAAGTTAGCCGTTGGAGCCTATGGGAGTTTCATTTTAATATGAAACTCTCACATGCAAGGTTAATGAGAGATGGTTGATGGAGGAATGTATACAACAAGACATGCATGGGAGACGTTGGGTACCTTGGGAGTTTCATCTCAAGGATGAAACCCCAAGGGAAACATTATTCAAATTGGAGTTACATATGGGTTCACACATGGAGAAGTGATGGAGAAGGGTTGCATCTAGGGCAGCCGAAAGCCAAAAACCGTTGGAGGGTTCCATCTCAAAGATGAAACCCCCAAATAGAATAAGTAAAGGAGATGAATGCAAATGGGAGTTACATGTGGTGCCAACCTTAGGCTGAATTTCATTAGCCAAAGGAGTTTCATTTTCACTCTCTCCTTCTCTCTCCCTTGGACGTTTTTCACCTCTCAAGACAAAGATCATTGGCTGGTTGTCTCTCACACAATTCAGTCTTTGACCGATCATTTTACCAAGACAAAGGCACATAGAGCAAAGGAGTTTTGCACTAAGGTTTTATCACTCTCATCCAAGGCCAAAGTTCTATCTCTCTCTCAAATCAATAATTTGGCTGAACCATTTCAAGGGGTTTCCAGCAAGGTTTGGATAGGCTAAAGATCAAGAAGGAAGGGAGGAAGGAAGGGCTAAGGAATGAGAAGGTCAAGAAGGAGTGAAAGAACCGGAGGAGTCGCGGTATTGGTAAGTGCACTATAAACCCTTGTTAAATAAATTGGTTAAGGGAATATGATCCGGCCATTGTATGGCCAAATCTATCAAGGGTTTAGATCATGGATTATACTATTTAAAAAGGGTAAAACATGAATCATAGGTTTCGGCCACTTGGGATGGCCGAACCCCATGAAAAGATTTGGTAATTCTTGTGGTTTTTGAGAGATAAAAACCATACCATGTTTTGAAGGTTTAAAGGGTTTTTAAATGGAGATAAGGTTACTGTTTTGGATCGGCTATTGAATGGTTGAACCTGTAAGTTCTCGGAATTTGGGAATTAATATAAATGTGAATATTAATTATTTTAATGATGGAAATTAGAAAATTGGTGGAGTAAATGGTAAATGGGCCAAAATTGGATAAAGGCCCAAGTGTGGCCCAATAGACTATGGTTTGGATTTAAATTTATTTAAATGGGTCAAGAATGGTCAAATTGGGTCAAATACCCATTTGGGACCCAATGGGTCAAGATGGTTAAGCTCTAAGGTAAATGGGTAAGATGGAAATGTACTTGGGCCATGGGCCCAATGATGATCCAATTGGTTGTAGTGGGCTTAATAAAATTTAAATCACCTAAGTTATGTGGAATTAAACCAAGGTGATGTGGCCAAGTGGGACCCACCTCCACCTCATCAAGTGAGGTGGCGTGTGGGCCAAGTTTTGGTGGGGCCGGCCACCATGGTTGATTTGGTCAACCATGGGTGGAGTAATGGAGTTAGGTTAAGTACAAATGGATTAACCTAAGGTAATTATATAATTAATTAAATAATTAAATTATTTAAAGTGGTGGTTGAAAGTGGTCAAAGTGGGGCCAAGAGGTGAAAACCCACCTCATTCCCACCTCAAGTATGAAACACGTTGGACTTGGTGGTGGTTATCTAAACCACCACCATAAAGCAAATAAAAGATCTTTTAAATATCTTAGGGTTGGTGGGGTCTTTAATGTAAAGAAAAATGGGGATAAGTCATGAGTTTCTTTCCCATTTTTTTTATCCTCTCTTCATTTTCACTCCATTCTCATTCTCCATTGCCGTCCCATGTCCAAGTGAAGGAGAGAAAGAAAGAAAAAAGAGGAGCTCAAGGAGAGAAGAAAGAAGTGGAATTTGGAGGGAGATCACTCTAAGATTAAGGTTATCACCTCCCCTCTCATCATCTCTCCCTTTCCCTCTCTTAATTTAAGCTCTACTTTGGCCAATCCTAAGGTTGGGGGTTGCCACCATTGATTAAAGATCATGACCTATCAAAGATCAAGAGGAAGGAGAGAGGAGGCTAAGGAAACCGACGAGAGCGGCGGAAGTCGGAGGAGACGACGGATTGTGAGTATTTCTTAAACAAGAGTTTTGGATTTTTTTTAGGCTTTTAAGGAATGGAGGATATGCAAAGTAATTTGGGCATTTTAATGATTTATTAGGGTTTATGAAGAATGGAAAACCATGGAGGATGGTTTAGGGTTTTAAATTTCTTGATTAAATGTGATTAAGTTTGAAGGGGTTTTATAAGAAAAATCATGGGAAAGAGGGTTTATGATTTTTTTAAGGAGTTAATGATTGAATGTAGTGATTTGTAAATGGATTTCATGACCTATTTGTGGGTAAACTTATGATTAATTTTGGTGTTATGTATGTGGGAAATGAATGAGGATTAGAATATTTAAATGGCTAAATTCTAGTGTTGTTATATTATGGTTAAGGAGACACCAATGGACCCATTTTGTGTGAACCAATTAAGGACTAAGATGAAGGTGTATGTATATGGATTAGTAAATGAGGAATATGGCATGATTAAAGGGGACATTCATGGATTCCAAAAATGTAGTTTATGATGATAAAAAAAATGTACTCTGATTTTCGGTGAAAAGGGGCGGGCGTTACAGTTGGTATCAGAGCGAATTCGGAAGAATGAATCTCTCGAAGTAAGATTAAGACGGTTGCACGTCTCACTGACGGCTAAGAATCCCAACCGACCGACTCTTCGGAGACAGCTGCACGGGGGCCGGGTTAAATTACTTCGATTGACTCAAACTGAAGGGTTTAATCTGAGAACAACATTTGATGGAGAGGGATGATAGCAAGGGAAAGAAAAAAAAAAAAAAAAATTCAATGTAAGTCGGAATTATCAAACATAGCAAGTAGGGTTACATTTTCCCGACATGAGAAAACAAGTTTAGGTCTTCCCCAAATTTGACGGAATAATGGTAGGCTTATTGAACATGGGAGAAAATTCCCCGATTTCACAAATGGAACGAAACATAGATACTTGGGAAGTTTTCCCCAAACCAAGTGTGCTTATTTGGCAATCTTCCCCAAAAATGAGAAACAAAGTATATTGTTTAGTATTTTTTTTTTCTTCTTTTTCCTCCATTTGAAAAAGGAACTAAGTCAGTGTTTTCGATGACTAGGAAATGGCTCCGAAGAGAAGGACTCGTCGCAACCAGAAAGAGGTATCACCACCTCGCCAGGAAGAGGAGGTACCCCATCGGGAGGAGGAACAGAATAATATCAACATACAAGGTGTACCTCCCGAGCTAAAAGATGTAGTTCAAGCGGCAGTCGCTGCTGCTCTTCAGCAACATTTGAGCGGAAATGCGACTACTAGCGACGGAAATGCTACTACTAGTGACACTAGTAAACGGAAAATGGTCAAAGATTTTCAGCAACAGTGCCCTCCTATTTCAGAGGAAAAGAAGGGGCTGTAGGAGCAGATCACTGGTTAAAGAAGATCACTCAGATCTTAAATTTGCTTCAGGTTTCCAGTCCGGCTGACAGAATCTTACTGGCAACATCTCAACTGATTGAGGATGCCGGTAATTGGTGGGAAGTGGTAGAAAAACAACAATCACTGGTGCCGGAAAGGGAAAGAATTGGCATGACTTGGGAATGGTTCTCAGCCACTTTTCTAGAGCAGTTTTTCCAGGAGGAAGAAAGGGAGAGTCAGACTGAAGCTTTTATATCATTAGTACAAGGCAATATGACAGTGGCAGAGTACCACCGGGAGTTCCTTCGACTATCTGTCTACGCGTTCTACATGGTGGACTTCTCCTACAATAACAGTACCTCCAGATGGCTCCATTTGAGGCCTTATATAGTAGGCCGTGTAGATCTCCAGTGCGTTGGACAAAGGTCGGTGAGCCTGCGCTGATTGGACAGGAGTTAGTTGCGGAGACCACGGCGCAGATTAAATTTATACGGCAACATTTACTCATTGCGCAGAGCCGTTACAAGAATTACGCCGACAAGAGGAGAAGTTTCCCCGAGTTTGAGGTGGGAGACTTGGTACTTTTGAAAGTCTCACCACGGAAGGGACACATGAGATTCGGAAAGAAGGGGAAACTGTCACCTAGATGGTGGGGCCGTTTCCAATCCTAAAGAGGGTGGGGGAGGTGGCCTATTAGTTGGCGCTTCCTCCACAGTTATCATCTTTACGTGATGTATTTCATGTGTCCGTGTTGAGGAAAGTACAACCCTGACGCTTCACATGTCCTGAGTGCACAAGACGTCGATGTACAAAGCGACGTGACGTATGTGGAGAAGCCGGTCAGAATAGTCGGGACCGAGCAAAGGGTGTTGCGGAATCGGGCCATTCAGTTCGTCAAGGTGGTATGGGAACGACATGGTAATGAAGAAACCACCTGGGAACTTGAGTCGGAGATGAGAGCCTCTCATCCGGAACTCTTTGTATAAGATGTTTTGAACCTCTACTTCGCTCGAATTTTCGGGACGAAAATTTTAAAAGAGGATTGTATTGTAAGGTCTCGGAATTTGGGAATTAATATAAATGTGAATATTAATTATTTTAATGATGGAAATTAGAAAATTGGTGGAGTAAATGGTAAATGGGCCAAAATTGGATAAAGGCCCAAGTGTGGCCCAATAGACTATGGTTTGGATTTAAATTTATTTAAATGGGTCAAGAATGGTCAAATTGGGTCAAATACCCATTTGGGACCCAATGGGTCAAGATGGTTAAGCTCTAAGGTAAATGGGTAAGATGGAAATGTACTTGGGCCATGGGCCCAATGATGATCCAATTGGTTGTAGTGGGCTTAATAAAATTTAAATCACCTAAGTTATGTGGAATTAAACCAAGGTGATGTGGCCAAGTGGGACCCACCTCCACCTCATCAAGTGAGGTGGCGTGTGGGCCAAGTTTTGGTGGGGCCGGCCACCATGGTTGATTTGGTCAACCATGGGTGGAGTAATGGAGTTAGGTTAAGTACAAATGGATTAACCTAAGGTAATTATATAATTAATTAAATAATTAAATTATTTAAAGTGGTGGTTGAAAGTGGTCAAAGTGGGGCCAAGAGGTGAAAACCCACCTCATTCCCACCTCAAGTATGAAACACGTTGGACTTGGTGGTGGTTATCTAAACCACCACCATAAAGCAAATAAAAGATCTTTTAAATATCTTAGGGTTGGTGGGGTCTTTAATGTAAAGAAAAATGGGGATAAGTCATGAGTTTCTTTCCCATTTTTTTTATCCTCTCTTCATTTTCACTCCATTCTCATTCTCCATTGCCGTCCCATGTCCAAGTGAAGGAGAGAAAGAAAGAAAAAAGAGGAGCTCAAGGAGAGAAGAAAGAAGTGGAATTTGGAGGGAGATCACTCTAAGATTAAGGTTATCACCTCCCCTCTCATCATCTCTCCCTTTCCCTCTCTTAATTTAAGCTCTACTTTGGCCAATCCTAAGGTTGGGGGTTGCCACCATTGATTAAAGATCATGACCTATCAAAGATCAAGAGGAAGGAGAGAGGAGGCTAAGGAAACCGACGAGAGCGGCGGAAGTCGGAGGAGATGACGGATTGTGAGTATTTCTTAAACAAGAGTTTTGGATTTTTTTAGGGTTTAAGAATTGGAATTCTTTTTGGTTAAATTTAATGGTGGCTAAATAATTTTGTGCCATGGATTTTAAATCCATCAAAATGGAAGGATGGAAAGTGGAGGAAACTCTAATGGATAGGTTAGGGTTAGGAAAAAAAAAATGGATTAAAGGTTATATAATTAATGTATGATTTTTTTTAGGGTTTTAAGGGATGGAAGATAATGAAGGTTGCTAATGAATTTTTAGGGTTGTAAATGGTAAATGTTGGAAAAATTAAAGGGGTTTAAATAAGGAAAAATCATGGAGTGTGTGAATAATTTTTGTAGCCTCAAGAGGCATAGAAAATGATGGATCATGAACCATGGGTTCGGCCATGGTGTATGGCCGAACCCTATGGTGATGAAATGGTGATCAAATGATGGGTTTAAAGGATAGAAAAGATGGGTTTAATATTTTGGTGAATGTAGGTATTTGGGAGCAATGAAATGAATAAGAGAATATGGTTTAGATGCATGATTTAAACCCTCAAGAAAGGATTATTGGTGGATCTAAAATGTTATGACTGGATCCAAGAAAAATGGAGAAAGAAACATCATGGGTTCGGCCATGGTGTATGGCCGAACCCATGACCCAAATTTTAGATCATTAATGGGTCTAAAGTTAAATGTGTATGTATAAGTTTAAATTAATGGAATTAGGTCAATAAGATGGTTGAGGTAAGTGATCTTGTAATGTGGTAGAGGAATCAATTATGGGCTCAAGGTATGACTAAGAGTAATGATTTAATGGAAGGTCAATTTTTATGGGCTAAAGAAGGATGTAGGTATGTGATTAGTTGATGGGGGGGTTGGATTAATTAAAGGGTTAATTTTAATGGCTATGTGACATGGTTCAATGGGTCATTAATGGACCTAAGTTGGGGATCTAAGTTTATGATCAATTATGGACTTAATCATGCATGGATAAATGAGTGATTAAGCATGAAAAATGAGGTAGTGGCAAAACCGTAATTAGTGGCCAAATTCAAGAATTCCATGGAAATTGATCATGGATTTAGGGGATCTAATGTAATAACCTTGTAAATGATTAATAAAGCCTAGGGTGGCCGAATTTTAAGATTTACGGGATTAAAAGGTTTAATAGATGACATGGGACCCACAAAACCTAAATAGTGACCGGTTTTTCTTATATGGGCTTAGAAATGGGTAAAACATGGACTAATGATTAATGTGTAATAAGGTACTGGACATCGCAGGCGGTGCGCGATCGGCGACCCGGTTTATCAAACGGAAAACGTAAAAGGACGCGGGTTGGTATTCGGTAGGATTCCTACCTTTTTGTAAGCCATGGATTTGGGTGATGTTTTCTTTAATCTATTTTGGAAATCATGTGGTTGTCTTTAAGATAAGTTTTGGATTATGTATCATGTGATGTTTTACTCTAAATTAATTTAGAAATTATGTGAATGCTTATGATGGGCTTTGGATTAAATATTGTGGGATGGTTTCCCTTTGATTTAGTTGGTAATCTTGTAATTGTTTTAAGATGGGTTTTATTACTATTGAATTTTATATATTACATGGCATATGGCATCTACATCTCATGCATGGCATGGAAGGCATATGACAGGGGAATGATGAAATGAAACCGGAGTCCATGCTTCGTCGGGGCGACCGATAAACAGCATGGGGACATTTCACATATGTTATTATTATACCTTGATGAGGCTTTGCCATCAAGGGGGGACTCTTGTAATTATGATACCTTGATGATGGTTTTTCCATCAAGGGGGGGATGCCTAGTGTGGACCACATCGTGATGAGGCTTTTCCATCAAGAGGGTTATAGCACGATGACGGTATGGATTTTATTTGGGACACTATGGATGGTTGAAAAAGGGACATTGTTGAATGAAGATGAGATTGATGAGTGGGATTCATGACATAGAACACCCATTGCATGACATTGCCCAAAGTGCATGGTTTTTCTATAATATTGTCTGTATGCTGTTATTACTAATCCATGTGCTAGCCGTACTCGGAGTCCTACTGGGCGCGTGTTCTAACGCCCTACTTCTACCCTAGCTGACGATGCAGGAGATGGCGGAACGGAAGGACAGGACGGGAGCCAAGCTTAGGAACTTGGGAAGGCGGACTAATTATTTTGTTTAAGTTTATTTTGGGAAAATGTATATTTGTATAATTTAGATTGTCGGAAATGTAATAACTTAGATGTCTTGCTATGTTTTATAAATTATTTTGGACAGTACGGTATGAGGGCATTTTAGTAATTTAATGGATATCTCTTCCCTGCTATCTGAAAATTGGTAGGATAGTGTCTATTATCATCCGCATTGATTTTTATGTGTTGCGACCTTACTTTTTACGCGTGAACCGTACTCGTGGATTTATGTTCCACGCACGCGTAGGGTTGGCCAGTTAAGGGCCGGGCTTTAGAAACTCGGAACTTAACTCGCGTCGTGACGTCTGTGCCCTTTGTCACTTTTATGTAAAAAAAAAAAAAAAAAATAGACTCTGATTTTCGGTGAAAAGGGGCGGGTGTTACAGAACCATGTTGTTATTATGGCTAAGTTGCTGATCATAAACCATGGATAATGAGGGAATGATTGAGTCAAGAGAACCATAGGGTTCGGCCATGTGTATGGAAATTATGGATGATTATATGTTTTTGATTTAAGTATCACAGATTTTTATCTATGGACTTAGTAAAAGTAAATAATCAGCCATCGAAGATGATGGAAAAAGGGACAAAAAATCAGTTTGGTAAGGTTCGACCATGTAGTATGGCCGAACCCCACTAATGGTCATTTGATGGACTTAGTGGTTAACTTATAATGTAATTGGGCAAAATCAAATGGAGATGTATGTATGAAGGATTTAAAGGACCAAATTAAGATGGTGAGGTTCGGCCATGTTGTATGGCCGAACCCCACTAAGGTGGATTGGTTATGAATATTGATTATTAAGCAAAATTAGTCAAGGGTTAATTTAATGGCACAATTGTACATATGGAATGAAATGACCAAAGGATTTGAAAGATGGGCCAAAACCAAAGTGGTAAGGTTCGGCCATGTTGTATGGCCGAACCCTACCAAGATACATTTGGAATATTAAGTTATTTGGATGGTTTTGGATTAAATAAAAAAGGAGATCAAAATTTCAGTGGGTGAGGTTTGGCCATGAAGTATGGCCGAACCCCACAAAGTGGTTTTTGGGACTTAGACTTAGTTGGAAATTAAATGGACATATAGTTGACTTGCTGTTATATAAACAAGGTAACGGGACTTCTTAAACGGTGTACAAGTCGTGAACTGTTGACGGTTTAAAAGAGCGGTCAATCTAAGTGAACATTGTGTAGGTTTCCTACCTTTTTGTAACCACACTTATATTTGATGTTTTATCTTAATTTTGATGAAATATGTGCTAAGTTATTATGTTTCAAAGTGGTTTTGTATGTTAAGGTGTATTTATAAATGGCATAAACTCATTGACATCTCATGCATGGTATGGGGTGATGATTATGGAAATCGGAGGCCACACTCCATCGGGGTGTCCGAAAGACCATTGTGGGGTACCTTGATGATGATAATCCCATCAAGAGGAAACCGGAGGCCACACTCCGTCGGGGCTTCCGAAAGACCGCTGTGGGGTACCTTGACGATGAGAATCCTGTCAAGAGGAGGCTATGTATATTTGTGATGGGTGGGACTCATTACATGTGCATAACATACATGGCATTGTTTTTATAAGGTTTTGATGATCATGTACTATTATGATATTTGCATGTTTTATGCTAACCTTGTGGTAGCCCTAATCGGAAACACCTACTGGGCGCGTTGATCTAACGCCCTATCTCTATTCTTAGTGGATGACGCAGGAAAGGGGAAGAACGAGGATTGTGAAGGAAACCAAGCATAGGAGCTTGCGGTTTTTGAATGGACTTTTAATTATGGATTGATTTATGGACTTTTTATTTAAGTTTATATGGACAACGTAATTTGATAGTTAGATGATGTTGGCATGTAATAATGTAGTTAACTATTCGCTATGGTTTGGTAGGTTTTGGATAGTTTGGAATGAATGCTTAGTTTAAGGTTATTTTAGTAATTTTGGAGAATATGATTATGTACTTTGCTATCTAAAAATGGAAAATGGAGTAGTCTTAGGATCTATTATAACCCGCAGTTAGATTAGGAGTAAGTATATTCCGCAAGTTTTAATTGTACCATGTGTGGATCGGTTCTTATGGATTTAGTCCATACGCACATGGGTTTGGCCAGTTAAGGGTCGGACTTTAGAAGTCCGAACTTAACTCGCGTCGTGACATCCCGCCCCGATCACTTGTTTATTATTATTAAAAAAAAAATTAAACTCTGATTTTAGAGTGAAAAGGGCGGGGTGTTACACTTTCTACACATCCAAATGGAGCCATCCTCGTCTTCAAATCACTGAAAAATTGACAGTATGATTTGTTCGCGGGGACAGATTGGAGCTAGGATTTGCCCCAAAAGACATTAAAAATACGAGATTTACGGCACAAGTTTTAGGCATTTTCCCCAAGAGAACTTACCGATTTAACGAATGTGGGACTGATCCGCCGGTCGGGGAAGAAACGCCGGCCGAGAGTCGTTGGCTAGTCGGAGAAGAATCGCGGGCCGAGAGACAGCACGTCAGCACAGAGAGAGGAGTACGAGAGAGAGAGCCAGAGAGGCAGAGAACGCAGCAGAGAGGAGACCATGTAACACCCTGGATTTTCAAGTTATTATTATATATGAAAATGAACCATTTAATTTGTGAATTATAAGATATGGACCTTATATGGGTAAAATGTTGGGTCATTGCCCAATTATGACCCAATGGATTATGGAAAGGGTTTCAATAGAATTAAATGGGGCTTAATTAAATGGTATGCGCATGAGGTGTATGTGGATGATACACACACGCATAAGGCTAGATTTCCTCTCAAGAAATCAAGGAGTTATGGCCGTGTATGAGATATGCAATCCATGTAATATGCTAGAATATCTTGAGAATATATCTAAGATTAAATTGAAAGGTTGCATGGCCGTGCATGAGGATTTATAAATCTATGCACACGGTTGAAAGGTAACTATTTCTTTTAATAAAAAACGGCAATAGGCAATTGCTATCTCATAAAGACACAAGGGGCGCATGGCACCTTCTATTTAGGACCAAGAGGAAATTTTATAAGGGAAAGGCAAGAGGGGAGCATGGCACCTTCTAAGATAGGACTGATTGGGAGTTTAATAAAAGAAAGGAAGAAGGGGAGCATGGTAACTTCTATGTATGTTACACGGCTGAAATCATCACTTGCTATTTAAGCTAGTAAGAACCGAATGGAAGTTTATAAAAGAGGCAACAAGAGGGGCGCATGGGACTTTCTAAAGATGGAACCGATTGGGAGTTTTTATAAAAGAAAAACAAGGGTAGTGTACACGACATACATGAAGGAAAGTTAGTGCTCACTGCATTAAACAAATCAGCAAGGGTCTTGACACTAGTATGCTCTGACAACAAGGTTCTCAGCTTTGTGAAGGATCAAGGATGCTAAGGAAAGAACAAGGATTGGAAGAGCAAGAGCAAGAGCAACTGAAGGAAAACCGAAGGAGTTACGGAACCGGTCAGTATTTGATGTTTTTGATTGAAAGAAAAGAACCATAGGGTTCGGCGAAGGTGTATGGCTAAACCCCATGGAAGAGAATTGGGAGATGATTATGATAATGTTAATGGAAAGAATGAACCATAAGGTTCGGCCATAGTGCATGGCCGAACCCCATGGAAGGTCATTGGTTATTTTTATGGGTTGGAAACCATGGAAGGAAATTGGATGAACATGGTATTTTTTTGGAAAGGAGGAAACATAGGGTTCGGCCATAGTGCATGGCCGAACCTCATGTAAGAATATTGGGTAATTTTAAATGGTAGTTTGTTGGTAATGGTATATGATTTTTGAAAGGATTAAATGGAGACCATGGAAAAATATAGATGGACTTAATATGATGATTGATTAAATGGAAGATCAATGATTAATAATTTTTAGAGAGAACATTATGAACCATAGGGTTCAGCCATGGTGTATGGCCGAACCCCATGAAGGAGTATTGGTATTTTTAATGTATGTTAATTGATTAAAATGGAAGGTGGAGATTAAATTAGAAAGTTTCTAATTATGGATTTTTGGATAAAAAAGGAAAGAACTTTGATTTATGGATCCAAGTATAGAAATTAATATAATTGGAAGGTTTACATCATAGGGTTCGGCCATGGTGTTTGGCCGAACCCCATGAATCAAGTCTTTGGTTCAATTATGGATTTATTATTATTAAATAAATTTAGAAGGAGGATGGAACCATGATATCATGGGTTCGGCCATGCGAACCAATTTTTATGGGTCTTGAATGGACCTAATATAATTAAAGGGATGGAAGGTTTTATTTATGGTTCTATGGTTGTGGATCATTGGAGGATCCATGTATATAATGTATAAATGAATGGACCTATGTTTTGGAAGCTAAACCTAAGGTTATAAGTCATATAAATGGTGACTGAATTATGTTTGGATCAAAACATGGACTTAGGGTCTATTTATGGTAGAGTTAAATGAATGGTTTACCAAACCAAGGGATGAAGGATTGGATTATGGGTTATGTTAGCCATGGATGGCAATGTTGTAAATATGTGAAAAATAATGGACATAGGGTTCGGCCATGGTGTATGGCCGAACCCCATGAACTATTTGTTGGATCATGTATTTGGATTAAAGAACTATGTATGGATCATTTTTGGAATGCTTTGGTTATGGTTAGGTATAATGGCAATTTGGTAATTAAGTGAAATCAATGGACCATGGGTTCGGCCATAGATTAAACTGAATGGAATATTAACTAAAGATTAGCCCAATGGCAAAGTTGTAATAAAGGGTGAAAGTGAGGAATCATGGGTTCGGCCATGGTGTATGGCCGAACCCCATGAGGATTGTGTTTATGGACTTAAACAATATTGTAAATCAAATGGTGCATGGTTTTAATTGGTTAATGCATTATAAGGTAACGGGACCTTACAAGGTGTGTACGATCGTGAACGGTTACTGAACGAAAGACGCAAGGACACGTTAGTGGTCTTTGGTAGGATTCCACCTCTTTGAAACCATGGATTTTATGTACAATGATTTTATCTTGTTTTGATGAATTTATATTGCAAAGGATAGGTTTCAAAATGTGAATTTTAAATGCTATGTTTATATGATAAAATAGCATGTGTTGGATACGTTTCAAAATGTGAATTTTAAATACTATGTTTATATGATAAAATAGCATGTGTTTCATTGGCATCTCATGCATGGCATGGGTGAAGGATTTGTAACTAGAGGGGCCACACTTCGTCGGGGCGTCCGAAAAACCTATGTGGGATACCTTAATGTGCTTTTCCATAAGGAAGAAACCGGAGGGTCCATACTCCGTCGGGGCGTCCGAAAGACCTATGTGGGGGTACTTTTATGTACAAGTGATGAGTGAGACTCATTGCATTTGGCATCTTGATGATACAGGAAACAAGGAAAATGACGAACGTGAAACGTGCCAGGCATATGAGCTTGGATGATTATAGTTTATATTTTGATTAAGTTACTTATGGACATGTATTGGAGTAACTAGTTTTCGGACATGTAATAACTTAGATGAATTTGCTATGGGTGGATGTTTATTTGGATAATTATGATACTTTAATTATGGATAAAGACTTGACGTACTTTGCTATCTGAAATGGAATAGAACCAGGTTCTATTATGATTCAGCATGTTATGATTTTAATTCCGCATGTTATGATTCTAATTCTGCATGTTGATAGTGTTATGTGTGAACCGTTTCCATGGACTTAGTCCATGCACACATAGGGTTGGCCAGTTAAGGGTCAGACTTTAGAAGTTCGGACTTAGCTCGCGTTGTGACGTCCCGCTCTTGCTCACTCTATGTTTATAAAAAAAAAATAGACTCTGACTTTCGGAGAGGAAAGCGAGTGAAAAAGGATGGGGCATTACAGTTGGTATCAGAGTGAACCAGAAACATTGAATCTTTCGGAGTAAATTAATCCAGCCCCCGTGCATTAATTTACTTCGTTAGACTCAAATGAATGATAGCAAAGGAAGTACAGTCAAAATAATTGGATTATCAAGCATAGCAAATTAGGAGATACTTCCCCGACATCCCCAAATGAAGATATGCGTACTTTTGAAAAGTACTTAAAGGAAAAGTTAAGAGTCCACTAAAACTCAAATGGGAAGCTATGGGCGACTGCCCAGTTAGACTGATCACCTGACTCTGTAGTTAGCCGATGGAGTTCCAAGAGAGTGAAGCTAGAAAACTAGTAAAAATGGAATTAGCAAAAGACTTGAGCATAGATTCGTATTGGCAGGCTACCTCACACAGAGAGTAGACGAATGAATGTATTGAGCAAGTACGTGTGGAAATTATTTTTTTTGTAGCAGGTAAAGTGAAACAGAGTACATTGATCTACATAAGATCGTAAATGGGTTCATGATAAAAAGAGATAATATGAGACAGAGTAAATTTTACGAGAATGAAACTCATAGGTTGATATGCGTGACTTTGATGTAATTAAGTGGTACTTGACAAGATTGAATAGGAACAGTGGGTAGACCCGGAAGTGGAGGAGATACGGGTCAAGATGTCTACTGGTGAAGTCATACCGGAATGGGAGTTACGACCAGGACAGGGTCTTGTATTCCGAGGAAGGATATATGTGCCTAAGAGCTGCAGAAAAGAGTTACTGATTGAGGCACATCAGACCAAACTCTCTATTCATCCAGGCAGCACCAAGATGTATCACGACCTGAAGAGACATTACTGATGGCACGGACTCAAGAAGGATGTGGCAAACTTTATGGCTCATTGCTTAACTTGTCAGCAGGTTAAGACGGAACATCAGAAGCCACTAGGGTTACTCAAACCCCTACCAGTGCCAGAATGGAAATGGGAGCACATCTCCATGGATTTTGTGACGGGGTTGCCAAGGTCTTCAAAGAGTAACGATGCTATATGGGTTGTGGTAGACCGACAGACCAAGTCTGCACATTTTCTTCCCATGAAGATGACAGACTCTTCTGAGACTTAGGTCGGCGATATATCAGGGATATCATCAGATTGCATGATATACCTCGGAGTATTGTGTCTGATAGAGATGGCCGATTCACCGGCAAAGTATGGCAGAGCATGCAGGCGGCCATGGGAACAGACTTATTGACTAGTACAGCATTCCATCCATAGACTGATGGACAGTCTGAGAGAACAATACAAACATTGAAGGATATGCTGAGAGCATGTATGCTAGATTTCAAGGGTGGATGGGAGGACCACTTACCGTTGGTAGAATTCTCATATAACAACAATTACCAAGCAAGCCTCCAGATGGCTCCATTTGAGGCATTATATGGTAGAACTTATAGGTCACCAGTGTGCTGGACAGAGGTTGGTGAGCCTGCACTGATCGGACCTGAGTTGGTTGCAGAGACTACAACACAAATACAGTTGATACAGCAACATTTATTGACTAAGCAAAGTCTTCGAAAGAGCTATGCTGACAAGGGGAGGAGGTTCCTTGAATTTGAAGTGGGAGACATGGTGTTCTTGAAAGTCTCGCCACAAAAGGGACACATGAGATTTGGAAAGAAGGGAAAATTGTTGCCAAGATATGTGGGACCGTTTTCAATCATAAAAGGGATGGGGGACGTGGCTTATCAATCCCATCAGTATGTGGATGGAAAGCTGTGCTAGTCAGTAAATCTGTTCCCATGGCCGACTGCATACTCTGCCATACCCTGCCGGTGAATCGGCCATCTCTGTCGGACACTATAGTCCGAGGAATACCATGTAATCTAATGATATCCTTGATATACCGCCGACCCAAAGTCTCAGAAGAGTCTGTCATCTTCATGGGAAGAAAATGTGCAGACTTGGTCAGTCGGTCTACCACAACCCATATCGCATCGTTACCCTTTGAAGACCTTGGCAACCCCATCACAAAATCCATGGAGATGTGCTCCCATTTCCATTTTGGCACTGGTAGGGGTTTGAGTAACCCTGGTGGCTTCTGATGTTTTGTTTTAACTTGCTGACAAGTTAAGCAATGAGCCACAAACTCTGCAACATCTCTTTTGAGTTCGTGCCACCAATAATGTCTCTTCAGATCATGGTACATCTTGGTGCTGCCCGGATGAATGGAGAGCTTGGTCTGATGTGCCTCAATCAGCAACTCTTTTCTGCAGCTTTTTGGCACATATACTCTACCCCGAAATACAAGACCCTGTCCTGGTCGTAATTCCCAATCCGGTATGACCACGCCAGTAGACATCTTGGCCCATATTTCTTCCAATTTCGGATCTGTTCGCTGCTCCTGTTCAATCTTGGTAACCATGTTGGATTGTATAATCAAATTGTATATTGTCCCATGGTTATTGAGGTAGAGTTTAAACTCTCGAATGGTATTCAGCATCTCCCATTCTGTCCTGATCAAACATGTAACACCCCACCCTTTTCACTCTAATAATCAGAGTTTATTTTTTATTTTTTAACTAATAAACAAGTGATCGGGGCGGAATGTCACGACGAGTTAAGTTTGGACTTCTAAAGTCCGACCCTTAACTGGCCAAGCCCATGTGCGTATGGATTAAGTCCATAAGAATCGATCCACACATGGTACAATAAACTTGTGGAATCTACTTAGTCTAACTGATGGTTATAATAGATCCTAAGACTACTCCATTTTTAGATAGCAAAACATATAAACATAATCTCCAAAATTACTAACATAGTCTTAAACTAAACATTCATACCAAACCATAGTTAACTACATTATTACATGCCAACAACATCTAACTATCAAATTACATTGTCCCAATAACTTAAATAAAAAGTCCATAAATCAAAGTCCATTCAAAGCCCAAGCGCCTATGCTTGGTTTCCATCACGATCCTTGTTCTTCCCCTTTCTTGCGTCATCCACTAAGGATAGAGATAGGGCGTTAGATCTACGCGCCCAGTAGTGTTTCCGATTAGGGCTACCACAAGGTTAGTACGAAAGCATGCAAATAATATAATAATATATGTTCATCAAAATCTCATAAAAACAATGTTATGTTTGTTATGCTCATGTAATGAGTCCCACCCATCACAAATATATATAGCCTCCTCTTGACGGGATTCTCATCATCAAGGTACCCCAGAGTGGTCTTTCGGACGCCCCGACGCAGTGTGGCCTCCGGATTCCTCTTGATGGGATTCTCATTATCAAGGTACCCCACAGTGGTCTTTCGGACGCCCCGACGGAGTGTGGCCTCCGTTTTCCATATCACCACCCCATGCCATGCATGAGATGTCCATGATGTCATGCCATTTGTAAATATATATTACCATACAAAACTACTTTGAAACATGATAACTTAGCACATAACTCATCAAAACTAAGATAAAACATCACATATATGTGTGGTTACAAAAAGGCAGGAAACCTACACAATGTTCACTTAGGTTGACCGTTCTTTTAAACCGTCACCCGTTCACAACTCGTACACCGTTCAACCAATCTCGATACCTTATTTATATAGCAGCAAGTCAAAAAACTAATCATGTGATTTCCATTTACATCTAAGTCCCAAAAACCACCTTGTGGGGTTCGGCCATACCTCATGGCCGAACCTCACCCATTTTGAATTTTGTCCTTTCTTTTTATTTAATCAAAACCATTCAATTAACTCAATCTTCCAAATGAACCTTGGTAGGGTTCGGCCATACAACATGGCCGAACCTTACCACTTTGGTTTTAGCCCATATTTCAAATCCTTTGATCATTTCATCTTTGATCATTCCATCCATATTTACAATAATGCCACTATACTATCCCTTGTTTAATTTTTCGTTAAAAACCAATAACCATAACTAATCCACCTTGGTGGGGTTCGGCCATAAAATATGGCCGAACCCCACCACTTGATTTGGTCCTTTAAATCCTTCATTCACCCATCTCCAATTACATTATGAATTAACCCTAAGTCCACCAAATGATCATTAGTGGGGTTCGGCCATACTACATGGCCGAACCTCACCCTATGGATTTTTATCCCATGTTCCATCCTTTATCATGGTTGATCAATTTAATATTAAATCCATAGCCATGCATAGGTGATTCTTAAATCAAAAGCATAAAACAAATCATAATTTCCAACATGATTTTAATCCAATTATTCCATCCAAGACAGTCCATGGGGTTCGGCCATACACATGGCCGAACCCTATGGTTCTTTTAACTCAATGATTCCACCATTTATATACAAATTAGGTTCTACACTTTAGCCATGATAACCACATGGTTCAACCATCCAATGGCCAACCCAAAACAGTAACCTTATCTCCATTCAAAGATGCCTTCAAAACTTCCATTACATAATATGGATTTTATCTCTCAAAAACCCTAAAATTCACCAAGTCTTTTCATGGGGTTCGGCCATCCCAAGTGGCCGAATCCTATCATCCATTTCTTATCCTTTTTACACATCATTATCCATTCATTTTCTTCCATGGGGTTCGGCCATACTCATGGCCGAACCCTATGGTTCCTTTACCTCTTCCTTTAGACTTCATAGCCATGATCATACCCTTTGATGGGTTTGGCCATACATCACGGCCAAACCTAATCACCTCCTTTTTATACTCAATGGTTTTTGTACATCCCTTTTTAAGATTTGGACATACAATGGACTGATCATGTTTCTTTGGTTATCTTACTAAATAAAAGTTATAGAACACCTACCGTTTCCGCGACTCCACCGATTTGATCTTTGATTGTTCTTCCGTGCCTTTTGCTCCTCTTAGATCCTTAGTCTTCCTCCTTTCTTCCTGTCCTTTAGCCAAGCTTAATCTTGCTGGAAACTCCTTGAAGTTGATCAGCCAAAGTATTGATTTGAGAGGGAAAGAGATAGGAACTTGACCTTGGATGGAAATGATAAACCTAGTGGTGCAACTCCTTTTCTCTAAGTCTACTTGCCGTGGTGGAGGGATCAGTCATGGACTGACTGGTATGAGATACAATCAGCCAATAATCTTTGTCTTGTGAGAAGAAAACCGTCCAAGGGAGAGAGAGAGAGAGTTGGAGATCCAAGTCTTTTGTTCCAAATGTGGTGGTCGGCCAAGGTGATGGTTTTTTATTAAACCCTTGTATAACTCTCATCACCTTAACCAAAATCCTTTATGTTACTTGGTGGTTTCATCTATGAAATGAAACTCCCCAAGCATCCAACCTCTCCCATGCAAGGTCTTGAGTAACCTCCACAAACCCCATTCATCTTCCATCTTGAAGTTTCATCCAAGATGTGAAACACCCATGTGCCCCAATGGCATGTATGGGTTTGAAATCTATAACCGCCATTCCTCATTTACTTACCCATGTGGGGGTTTCATCCATGAGATGAAACTCCCACCAACAAACGGTTTTGTATTGTCTTAGACCACCAAACCGTCCAGCTCCCTTTGATCCTCATTGTAACGCCAGTCCATTTTCACCATATTTCAGAGTCTATTTTTTTTTTTTTGAATTAAATCAAGGTGACAACGGCGCGGACGTCACGACGCGAGTTAAGTCCGAGCTTCTAAAGCCCAGCCCTTAACTGGCCAACCCCACGCGTGCGCGGAACAAAGTCCACGAGTACAATTCACGAGTAGGAAGTAAGCTCGCGGAACATAGTTACATGCGGAACATTATAAGAGATACTATCCTACCGGTTTTAGATAGAAGGGAAGATACAACATTAAATTACCAAAATACCCTCATGTTCATGATTATGTCTCAAAATGTTAACGTACAGAGTTTAATTCAGACCATAGTAAGAAATCCAAAATTATTACAATTCAACGAGCTATGCTACTTGAGTTACAACATTTCCAAAATAAAACTTTGATAAACAAGGTAGCCGCTTTCCCATGCCCCTAAGCCTGACTCCCGTCACGTCCACTGTTTCCTCCGGCTCCTGTATCATCAGCTAGGGTGGAAGTAGGGCGTTAGTCAACGCGCCCAGTAGGACTCCGAGTAGGGCTAGCACATGGATTAGTAATAACAAGCATACTGATAGCAATATAATAAACCATATGATGAATGTCATGCCATGGGTGTCTATGCCATGTGTCCCACCCATCCTCCACATCATCATGAAATATCATATCCCCCTTGATGGCAAATCCTCGTCAAGGTATCCCCATGTTTACTTCTCGGTTGCCCCGACGGAGCATGGACTCCGGTGATACCCTATCCATGTCCCCATGTCTGTTCTCGGCCGCCCCGACGGAGCATGGACTCCGGTGATACCATATCAATGTCCCCATGTCTGTTCTCAGTCGCCCCGACGGAGCATGGACTCCGGTGATACCATATCAATGTCCCCATGTTTGTTCTCGGTCACCCCGACGGAGCATGGACTCCGCTGATACCATATCAATGTCCCCATGTCTGTTCTCGGTCGCCTCGACGGAGCATGGACTCCGGTTTGTTTTTTTTTTTTTCCGTCCATGCCATGCATGAGATGTAGTGCATTATGCTATGTAGTATATATAGATAAACCATAATTTTGATATACCATACATAGTTATATAGTGCATAATGTTAAAATATAATCCATATGATTCATAACTTAAAACTCGTCATAAGATAAATCATAATCATAAATCCATCATAAGCCAAACCAAAATAATTTAAAATACCATCATATATCCATTGCTTACAAAAAGGTAGGAATCCTACCAAATACTGATAACGTCCTTTTTCGTTCTCGTCCGATAATTCGGGTTTCCGTTTGCGTACCGTTGCGATGTGCCAATACCTTATTATACATTTCCCAAGTTAGTCTATATCTTATCCACGATTAAGTCTCTAACTGATCATAAGCCTATGTTCATTAGTGATCTTTAACCACATTATAAGATTACTATAATCAGCCCTTATCTTGGCCTCTTTTTCCATTGATTTCAACACGTATATAATTCAATCCATAACTGATCTATACACCTGGATCCATTAATGACTTACCAACCATGTCATAGGATCATTAAAAATCCGTCCCTTTAATTTAATATCATCTCCATTTATCTTATCGGATTAGTAGTGTCTTAGAAAATATTCAAAAACTGTACATTTCAATTCAGTCGACTGAACTATGAGTTCAGTTGACTGAATCATGAGTTCAGTCGACTGAATCACAGATTCAGTCGGCTGATTTTGAATCAGATTGTCTGTTTGTCTCGCCAGTTCAGTTTCAGTCGACTGAAATATACATTCAGTCGGCTGAAACATGGTTTATACCCTTTCAGTCAACTGAATCACAGATTCAGTCGGCTGATTTTGAATCAGATCATCTGTTTGTCTTGCCATTTTATTTTTAGCCGACTGAAATACACATTCAGTCGGCTGAACTATCAACCATCCGTTTACGTGTTTAATAAGCATTCCTTCAGTCGACTGAATCACATATTCAGTCGGCTGAAACTTCCAGAACCCTTTTCTTGTCCGAGACGTTTGTGTTCAGTCGACTGAATCCTCAGATTCAGTAGGCTAAAACTCCCAGAAACTCCTTCTGTTTTCAGCCACCATTAGTTCAGTCGACTGAAACTCTAGTTCAGTCGGCTGAAACTCCCAGAAGCTCGTTTCTGATTCGTCCATTGTCAGTTCAGTCGACTGAATCCCTGCTTCAGTCAGCTGAAACTCCCAGAACTTCGTTTCTGGTTCGTTCATTATCTGTTCAGTCGACTGAATCTCTGATTCAGTCGACTAACTGTTTCGTCAGTCCTTTCCATTGCATGTTTTGTACTTCCTTCCTTCGCGATTTCTCTTAAAAGAGCCATAACGACATGTTTGGAAATACTTACAATCTTTGGTTTTCCCGGTTGTCTCTTGCTCCTCTTGCTCCTTAGCCTTTCTCCTTTTTCTTCCTCCTTGATACTCGGCCAATGGTGAGCTTGATTAAGGTAAGGTCACCAAGGTTTGGTTCGGCCAAGGTGTAGCAGCTTTGAGAGGGAAAAACGGAGGAGTGAATGGGAAAATATCACAAGTCTTGGGTCTTAAGAGTGATCGGCCAACTCTTAGCTCCTTCTTCCCTTCTTTCTAAATTCCTTTCTCTTCTTTTCTCCTTAATGTTTTCTTTGGAAGAGAGGGGAGGACGATTTTGGTGTGTGAGGGAGAGAGGGAGAGAGTGAGAGGGAGATGGTGTGATGATTGGTTTGACTCCCTCCACCAACCAAGCATGGAGGGAGGTATGGGCTTGCATGCCCCCAATTTTTGGGGCCTTTGTCCCCTTAGTGGGGGTGGTTGGGGATGAGTTTGAGTCACAACTCATTCCAATGAGTTTGGTGAGTCAAATAAGATGGAAACCATCTTGACTCACCCCATTTCCTATGTGACTCCCTCCCCTCTTGACTCACTTAATTATTTAACTTAGCCCCTTTTTATTTTATAATTTAATTTCTATTTAATTCCCTTCTATTCCTTCATGAATCCACCCATGGTTGACCAAGTCAACCATGGTGGCCGGCCCCACCAATTTCTTAGCCAACCGCCACCTCACTTGATGAGGTGTAGGTGGGCCCCACTTGGTTATGTTGGCTTAATCATCTCATCATTAACTTAGGGGGTTTAATTCCAATTAATTGGGTCACCATTGGGCCCATTGCCCAATCAAATTATTTTCTACTATTTACTTTAGAGCTTGGATCAATTATGATCCATTGGATCCCACATGGTTATCGGGTCCACTTTGACCATTATTGACCCTTCAAATGAATCCTATCAAATCCATGGTCCATTGGACCATACTTGGGCCTTTGTCCATATTTTGATCCATTTAACATCTATGACATCAAAATTTCCATTTTTCCATTATTAAAATAAATAATTGCCACATATATATTGATTAAAAAATTCGGGCTATTACACTCATCAACGCCCCATGTGAGAGTTTCATCATTGAGATGAAACTCCCCCCCTCCAAGTGGTGAACCCATTTTGCAACTCCACCAAAACGCCACCTTCCATTTATTACCTATCTTGGAGTTTCATGCATGGGATGACTTCCCATGCATCCAACGTGTGGGCCATCTTATTTGAATTTGAAACACCAGCCCTTCAACCTCACACTCCACTCATTTATAATTTATTTCAAAATAACTCACTCACCTATAACTTATTTCAAATCAACTCACTCACTTATAATTTACTTCCAACCAAGTCACTCATTTAACTCAACTATTTAATTCCATTTTCAAACTCCAATCAGCCCCAACTTAATCAAGATTGGACTCACTTGATGGTCAACTAAGTCAAAACCGACCCATTGGGTCCAAATTGGCCATTTTGACCCATTTCACAAACTTTGACCCAATTAGTAATCTTGACCCAATTACTCATTTATTTTATTTCAAACACAAAACTCATAGCCATTGAGGCTTAATTGAACAATGGGCCCCACACTTACTCATCTACGATCATAACCTTTTAATTCATAACTCCAATGGCATTTTCGTAAATATTGATATATTGAAAAATCTAGGGTATTACAATACAATCCTCTTTTTAAAATTTTCGTCCCGAAAATTGAACAAAGTAGGATTCCAAAATAAATCATATAAAAAATTCAGGGCGAGTTGTTCTCATCTCCGATTCTAGCTCCCAAGTGGCTTCCTCAACACCATGTCGATCCCATACCACCTCGACGAACTGAATCGCTCGATTCCGCAACACCCTCTGCTCAGTCTCTATTATTCTGACAGGCTTCTTGATGTAAGTGATGTCGCTTTGCACATCTATGTTTTGTACATTCAAAACATGAGACAGATCGAGATTGTACTTCCTCAACATCGACACATGAAACACATCGTGTAGGGATGCCAATTGTGAAGGAAGTGCTAACTGATAAGCTACATCTCCCATCCTTCTTATAATTGAAAACGGTCCCACATATCTTGGCGACAGTTTTCCCTTCTTCCCAAATCTCATGTGCCCCTTTCGTGGCGAGACCTTCAAGAATACCATGTCCCCCACTTCAAATTCGAGAAACCTCCTCCTTTTGTCAGCATAGCTCTTTTGCTGATTCTGTACAGTCAATAAGTGCTGACGTATCAACTGAATTTGTGCCGTAGTCTCTGCGACTAGCTCGGGTCCAATCAGCGCAGGCTCGCTGGCCTCGATCCAGCACACTGGTGACCTGCATGGTCTACCATACAAAGCCTCGAATGGAGCCATCTGAAGGCTTGCTTGGTAGCTGTTGTTGTATGAAAACTCTACCAAGGGCAAATGATCCTCCCATCCACCCTTGAAGTCTAGCATGCATGCCCTCAACATGTCCTCCAGTGTTTGTATTGTCCTTTCCGACTGTCCATCAGTCTGTGGATGGAATGTTGTGCTAGTCAGTAGATCGGTCCCCATGGCCGACTGTATACTCTGCCACACCCTTCCGGTGAATCGGCCATCTCTGTCAGATACGATTGTTCGTGGGATACCATGTAATCTGATGATGTCTTTCATATACTACCAACCCAATGTCTCTGACGAATCTGTCATCCTGATGGGTAGAAAGTGGGCCGACTTGGTCAATCAGTCTACCACAACCCATATTGCATCATTGCCCTTTGATGACTTAGGCAACCCCGTTACAAAGTCCATGGAAATGTGCTCCCATTTCCATTCCGGCACTGCTAAGGGTTTGAGTAACCCTGGTGGCTTCTGGTGTTCCGTCTTAACCTGCTGACAAGTTAAGCAGTGTGCCACAAATTCTGCAATATCTCTTTTGAGCCCGTGCCACCAATAATGTCTCTTCAGGTCATGATACATCTTGGTGCTACCCGGATGTATGGAGAGTTTGGTCTGATGTGCCTCAATCAACAACTCCTTTCTACAGTTTTATGGCACATATATTCTACTCCGGAATACAAGACCCTGTCCTGGTCGCAATTCCCATTCCGGTATGACAACGCCAATAGACATCTTGGCCCATATCTCCTCCACTTCTAGATCTGCTCACTGCTCCTGTTCAGTCTTTGTAACCATGTTAGACCGTATGATTAAATTGTACATACTCCCATGGTTTGTGATATATAGATTGAACTCTCGAATGGTGTTCAACATCTCCCATTCTGTTCTGATCAGACATGCTACTGATGCATGTGATATGCGGCTGAGAGCATCTGCCACCTTATTTGCCTTACCCGAATGATATCGGAGCGCAAAATTAACACCCCAGTCCGTGAATTTTCAACTGTCTTGATCCGTATGCCAGTACACGATTACTTTGACAGAGCGTACACCCCAGTCCCTCTCTTGAAGTATCGCGTTGTACCTCATAACATTTGCCTCTTCCGGTAAATTTAAAATAGGAGAAGTGGTAAGTCTCTTCTTCAACGCTTCAAACCTCCGATTGCACAGATCTGACCATTCATATTTGACTCCTTTTTTTGTGAGTCGAGTAAGCGGAGATGCTATCTTGGAGAAATCCATGATGAACTTCCGATAATATCAGGCCAAACCCAGGAAGCTATGAATCTCAGTTACATTCTTTCGCACTTTCCACTCTCTTACTGCCGCCACTTTAGCCGGATCAACGGCTATACCTTCTTCAGATATGACATGCCCCAAGAACTGAACCTTGGATAGCCAAAATTCACATTTACTGGCTTTGGCATATAGCTTGTTCTTTCTCAAGGTGTACAGAACTATCCGTAGGTGCTCAGCATGTTCCTCCTGACTTTTGGAATAAATCAAGATATCATCAATAAATACAATATCAAACTGGTCCAAATACGGACGAAAGATCCTCTCCATTAAATCCATGAACACAGCCGGTGCATTGGTGAGTCCAAACGGCATGACTACAAATTCATTTAGTCCATACCTCGTCTTGAAGGCTATCTTCTCTATATCTTCCTCTTTAACCCGGATTTGATGATAACCGGACATCAGATCAATCTTCGAAAAGTGATTGGAACCCCTCAATTGATCGAATAAGTCATCGATCCTGGGTAAAGGGTACTTGTTCCGGACAGTTAGCTGATTCAATTTCCGGAATCCACACACATTCGGAGTGAACCGTCCTTCTTCTTCACAAACAACACTGGAGTTCCCCAAGATGATGTGTTGTTCCGGATGCAACCCAGTCTGAGCAGTTCATCAATTTGCTTCTTTAGCTCGGACATCTCTGCTAGTGCCATCCGATAATGTGGTAAAGACACTGGCGATGTGCCAGGGTATAACTTGATTTCAAAGTTGAGCTCCCTCATGGGTGGTAAATCAGGGAGTTCTTTTGGAAAAACATCTGCAAATTCTTTCACAATTGCCGGAAGTTCAGTGACTGGTGCCTTGTTTATGATGATATTGTTCAATAACAAATGGTTCAACCCTTCCTGCAGTCTGCTCTGCTTGTCTGTACGAACCACATATTGCTTTCCCTCAGGTGACCAAAATGTCACTCTGCGGCAATAACAATCAATGTTGGCCTGGAAACTAGCCAACCAGTCCATGCCGAAGATAATATCGTACTCAGTCATATCGAGTACCAGATAATTGAACTCAAATCTGACTCCAGCGAGTTCAGTATTCATTATCGTGCATATGAGTCCCAATGACGTGTCTCCGACAGGGGATACAATTGTGACTGATGTGGACAGTTTTTGAACTAAGGTACCCGTAGCAGTTATGAATGTAGCAGATATAAATGAGTGTGAAGCTCCAGAATCAAATAGTGCATGGGCATAAGAACTACTGACTACTGCCATACCTTGACTCAGAATGATCCACATCCGCTGGAGGTGCTAGAGTGAACAATCGTCCAGATCCAGTAGGGTTAGGCGCCCGTCCCGCCTGGTGATATGTCCTGCTTCCTCAGGAGTTAGTTGGCCTAGCTGGTGGACGGAAAGATCCTCTGGAATTAGAGAGCTTATTGAGCTTTAGGCAATCCCTCTTGAAGTGACCCGGCTGATCACAGTGAAAGCAGTTGTTCACCCCTTTGGAAACCTGTGTGACTGATGTAGAGGGGGAGGGATAATTGGGACAAAAGCCCCCCGTTGACCCCGTGGATGGTGAGGGTCTGCTGAAGTTCGGTCGGAACTTCTTGTTGGCCTGGAACGCACCCCTCCCACTTTGACCTCGGCGGTTGTCAAAGCGCACCATCTCAGCCATTTCTTGCTCGGCTATTGTGGCCCTGCTGACCACTTCTGCCAGTGTGGCTGCCTTGAATATGATTACTTTGGCCCTAATGTTTGGTCGTAGGCCCCGCTCAAACTTACGTGCCCTTCGGTGCTCTGTGTCCACCATATAAAATTCATAACAAGACAGACTGAGGCATTCCCGGTGATACTCCGCCGCTGTCATGGAGCCTTGTACCAATGATATGAACGCTTGGGTATGGCGTTCCTTCTCCTCCTCAGGGAAAAAGTGATCCAGAAATGTAGCTGAGAACTGCTCCCAGGTCATTGCATTCCTTTCCCTTTCCGGTACAAGTGTTTGCTGTTTTTCTATAACCTCCCACCATTTTCCGGCATCATCGATCAGTTGGGATGTAACCAGTAAAATCCTGTCAGCATGACTCGAGATCTGGAGTAGGGTCAAGATCTGAGTGATCTTCTTTAGCCAATGTTCTTGTAACACCCTGGAATTTCAAAGATAACAATTTATATGAATTTATTCATATTTACAGAATTGCCATTGTGAAATATTTGAGTTGAATTTAAATGGGTCAATGGTTCAATCAAGACCCAATGGTTAGTAGTTTTGATTACAAAACAATAAAGGGAAAACATGTACATAAACGGGTCGAGAATCATATTTTGGTCAAATTTTGATAAATGGGTCAAAATGGCCAAATTGGACCCAATGGGTTGTGGTTGACATGTTTGACCATTAATTGAGTTCAAAGCTTAATTGGGTTAAGATGAGTAAATGTTTGAGTTGGGTTTAAGTTGAAATAAATGATGGAGTTGAGTGGAATTTATTAGTTGAGTTACATTAATGAATGAGTTGAGTTTGGGTGAGTTAAATAAAAGAGTTGGATGAATAAATATTTTAAGTGAGTGTATGAGAGTGGTGTGTGCTGATTACAAGTTTTTAAACAATGAAAAACGTTGGAATTGCATGGGAGAGGTACTTCATGCATGTAACTCCAAGATAAGAAATTTATGGAGGTGGCGTTTTTGGGAGTTACAAAGGTGGGAGGTTTATTTCAAATGCAAATGGTAGGCACGTTGGAAATGGTTGGGTGTACATGGTTTGGGTCTTCAAAGGACAGCCAATAGATAGGTTTATAATTCATGCATGTGACTTCAAGGTTGGAGAATAAATGAGTTGCTGATTGGAGGAGTTACACACAATAGTTTATGGCTTTTTAAAATTCAAATTTTAGTCTAAACACGTTGGAGAAGGGGAAGAGTTTCATCTTAAGATGAAACCCCCATATGAGTTGTTAATGAGAGGAGGAGGTTACACCAATGCATACAGCAAGAGGCAGTTGGGTACCCTTCGAGGTTCATCTCAAAGATGAAACCCCCAAGGAAGGTATTAAGAAATGAAGGTTACACAAATGTTTCATATTCAAAATTGTTACATACGTTGGAACCATGAGGATTAACCACCTTAGATGGAAGGTCAAGGGTTAAAAACGTTGGAGGGTTTCATCTCAAGGATGAAACCCCCAAATGAAATAAGAGTTAAAGATAAATGCAATAGGAGTTACAATTTTTGGTACCAAAGAGATCACATGGGCTGAATGGAATTTAGCCAAAGAAGTTTCTTTTTTACTCTCCCTATCTCTCTCTCTTGGCCGTTCTTTATCTTCCCAAACACTAAGAGCAGCAGTTGGTTGTTTAATCAGTCCTTGGATTGATCCCTTTTCATCAAGACAAGTTCAGCAAAAAGGGAAGGAACAAGCGGGAGTGAAGATCAAGTGGAGGAGTCGCGAAAACGGTAGGTTTTCGATAAACAATTTTTTTAATGATAATCCGGCGACTGGATGGCCGAATCTAACAAGGGTTAGATATTGGATGGAGGTACATGAATGAGATAAAAAGATGGACCATAGGGTTCGGCCCCATTGGATGGCCAAACCCCATGGAAATAATTGATTTATTTGGATGGTTTTTGGAAGTTAAAACCATACAAGTATGGGACTGTTTTTAGATGATTTTAAGTGTGTGTTTTAAAAAGGTTAAAACATAAATAAGGAAGTTTGTTTTAGACATAGATGAATGATTAAGAAATTCAAAACCAAAGGTCATAGGGTTCGGCCACCATGGAGGGCCGAACCCCATGCAAATAATGGTTTGGTTTTGATGTATTTGAAACATATAAACCATGAAGTTGGTGGACTGTTTTTGGGTTTTTATTTAAGATTCAAATACATGTTTTAGAAAGGGTTAAAAACATGGATCTGAATGACAAAGGACTGAAGTTAGCATGGTTTAAAACAGTGGTTCAAAATTGATGAAATGGACCATTTGGATCGGCCATTTTGGATGGCCGAATCCCATGAAATATTATGGTCATTTGGGACAAGTAGATGAACTGATTTGGATGGTGTTTAAGAGGTATAAAGGCAGCAATATTATATTGATATTGTATGTTTAAATAACACCAAAAACATGTTTTAGAGGACCAAAACATGGACATAGGGTTCGGCCACCTTGGATGGCCGAACCCCATGTAAGTATTTGGTTGTTTGGTATGGCTTTCAAGAAGATGGAAATCACATCAATTATGGACTTAGTATTAAGGTGATGATGGAATATAGGATTAAAATCTTTAGGGTGAGGCTCGGCCATGTTATGTGGCCGAACTCCACCAATTGTCATGTGATGGACTTGGTGGTTCATTCATAACAAATTTGGGCAAAATGAGATGTATGATTGAAGGGTTTATATGACTAAAATAAATGGTGAGGTTCGGCCATGTTGTATGGCCGAACCCCACAAAGGTGGCTTGTTGATGGACTTTGTTGTCTAAGGAAAAATTAGGCAAAGGATAGTATAATGGCATTATTGTAAATAAGGATGAAAAGATGAAATGATCAAAAGAATGGACTTATGAGCCAAAACCTAAGGTGGTAAGATTCGGCCATGTAGTATGGCCGAACCCTACCAAGTGTCATTTGAAAAGTTTGGAATACTTAGATGGTATTAAGTAAATAAAAGATTTATCAAGGTTTAAGTGGGTGAGGTTCGGCCATGGGGTATGGCCGAACCCCACAAAGTGGATTTTTGGGATTTAAATCAAATTAGAATCATATGGTCAAATGATTAACTTGCTGCCATGTACATAGGGTATTCGGATTTCTAGAACGGTGTACAAAGCCGTGATCGGAAGACGGTCCAAAGGAAGGGTCGAACAAAGTAAACTATAGTAGGTTTCCTACCTTTATTGTAACCACTATTTCATATGCTGTTTTATGATGATTTTGATATCTTATATGATTGTAAAGTTATGTTTCTAAATGACATGTTTGCATAGACATCTCATGCATGGCATGGGATGATGGTGTTGTAACCGGAGGCCACACTCCGTCGGGGCGTCCGAAAGACCACTGTGGGGTACCCTGATGATGAGAATCCCATCAAGAGGAATCCGGAGGCCACACTCCGTCGGTGCATCCGAAAGACCACTGTGGGTTACCTTGACGATGAGAATCCCGTCAAGTGATGGCTATGTTGAATGGTGATGGGTGGGACTCATTACATGTTCATTTCATACATAGCATGTTTTATGGAATTTTGACACACATGTATTATTATTATATTATTTGCATGATTTTGACTAATTATGTGGTAGCCCTATTCGGAAACACTACTGGGCGCGTTGATCTAACGCCCTATCTATATCCTTAGTGGATGATGCAGGGAAAGGAAAGAACGTGGTTGGAGAAGAGGACCAAGCACGAAAACTTGGGCGGTTTGAATGATTTTGAATGGACTATTCATGGATGTGTTATTTGAATTATGTGGACAATGTAATTTGGTAACTAGATTTGTTGGCATGTAATAAGTAGATAAGTAGATGCTGTGGATTGGTTTTTTTTGGATGGTTGGATTGAATGGTAGATTAATATTGGTTAGTAATTTTGGAGAATAAGATTATGTACTTTGCTATCTAATATTGGAAAAATTGGAATAGTCATAGGTTCTATTACAACCTCAGTTAGAATAAGACTAAGTTAATTCCACAAGTTATATATATACCATGTGCGGATCAGTTTTATGGACTTAGTTCATACGCACATGGGCTTGGCCAGTTAGGGGTCGGATTTAGAGATCCGAACTTAACTCGCGTCGTAACACTCCGCCCCGATCACATGATTATTATATTTAAAAAAAATAAATAAACTCTGAAAATTAGGGTGAAAAAGGCGGGGTGTTACAGTTCTGCTCCGACAGCCCCTTCCTTTCCCTTGAAGTAGGGAAGGCGTTGTTGCTGGAAATCTCTGACCATGTTCCGGTTATTGGCATCACTAGTGGTTCCACTTCCATTCAAATGTTGTTGGAGAACAGAAGTATCTGCTGCTTGAACCAAGCTTTGTAGTTCAGGAGGCACCACTGGTATACTCACGCTGCTTTGCTCCTCCTTCTCTCGTTCACTATAGTGAGAGTGTCGCTCTTCCTTTTCCCTCCGTGAGTGCCGTTCATCTTCCTCAGATTGCTCCTTCTCATGTTGAGATTTTTCATGTTGAGACGACTCCTTCTCATGTTGAGATTTTTCTACCACTTTTTCCTTCCCTTTCTGGTCATGTCGAGTCTTTCTTTTTGGAGCCATTTTCCCTAAGTCATAAAAAATATATTATTGACTTAGTTTCCTCGTACAGTTTGTGTTATCACTATTTTGGGGAAATTTCCAAATAAACACTCTTGGTTTTCCTTGTTTTTTGGGGGAAATTTCTAAATACCTATTGTTTGTTTCTCAATTTGGGGATATCGGGGAAGTGTATCCTAATTTGATATGTTTGGTATATCCAATTATGATGACTGTACTTCCTTTTCTATCTTTCATTGTTGTTCTCAGATTGATTGTTCAGTCTGAGTATAACAAAGTAAATTAATTCGGGCCCTAGTCAGCGGACTCCGAAGAGTCAGTCAGTTGGAATTCTTATCTGTCAGTGAGACATGAAACCGTCTTAATCTTACTTCGAAAGATTCAATCTTCCCGTTTCGCTCTGTTACCAACTGTAACACCCCTCCCTTTTTCACTCGAAATCAGTGTCTATTTTTTTTTTCTTTAAATAAACAAACAAGTGATAAGAGAGGGATGTCACGACGCGAGTTAAGTCTAGACTTCTAAAGTCTGACCCTTAACTGGCCAAACCTATGTGTGCATGGACTAAGTCCATGAAAAACGATTCACACATAGTAATAGATAAAACTTGCGGAATATTACCTAATCTAACTGCGGGTTATAATAGAACCTAAGACTACTCCATGTTAGATAGCAAAGTACAAGTCATATATCCAAAATTACCTTAAACTAAACATTCATTCAAACCAAACCAAACCATAGCAAATATTACTAAGTTATTACATGTCGACATCTAATTAACAAATTACACGTCCTTGTAACTTCAACAAAATATCCATAATTAAAAGTCCATTCATATATCCAAGCTCTTATGCTTGGTTTCCTTCGCGATCCTCGACCTTTTCCTTTCCTGTGTCATCCACTAAGGATAGAAATAGGGCGTTAGATCAACGCGCCCAGTAGGTGTTCCGATTAGCGCTACCACAAGGTTAGTATAAAACATGCATATAACATAATAATACACGATCATCAAAATCTTACAAAAACAATGCTATGTATGTATGCAAATGTAATGAGTCCCACCCATCACAAGTATACATAGCCTCCTCTTGATGGGATTCTCATCATCAAGGTACCTCTATATAGGTTGTTCGGACGCCCTGACTGAGTGTGGACCCTCCAGTTTCCTCTTGATGGGATTCTCATCATCAAGGTCCCACTACATAGGTTTTTCGGATGCCTCGACGGAGTGTAGTCCCTCCAGCTACATAACCATCACCCCATGCCATGCATGAGATGTCAATGAATACATGCCATTTGTAAATAAATCTTAGCATTCAAATCCACTTTGAAACATAATAGTTTAGCACAAATCTCATCAAAATTAAGATAAAAACATAAAGTATAAGTGTGGTTACAAAAAGGTAGGAAACCTACACCAATGTCACTTAAAATATCTGCTCTTCTTAAACCGTCACCTGTTTGCGATTGCGCACCGTTTAAGAAGTCCCGTTACCTTGTTTATTTAACAATAAGTCAAGACAATATCCTTTTGATTTCTAATTAAATCTAAGTCCAAAAATCACCTTGTGGGGTTCGGCCATACTACATGGCCGAACCTCACCCACTTGAATTTGATCTCCCTTTTTATTTAATCAATACCATCCAAATAACTTATTTAAAACCTCAATCTACCAAATATACCTTGGTGGGGTTCGGCCATACAACATGGCCGAACCTCACCATTTTGGTTTGAGCCCCTTTTTCAAGTCCTTTGATCTTTTCATTCATATTTACAATATTGCCATTAACCTAACTCTTGCTTAATATTGCCAATAACCAATGTCCATAAAACAATCCACCTTAGTGGGGTTCGGCCATACAACATGGCCAAACCTCACCATCTTAAATTTGGTCCTTTTATTCCTTGACAAATCTCCATTTTGATTTGACCAATTATATTACAAGTTAACCACTTCAAAGAAACTAAATCCACCAATTATCCATTAGTGAGGTTCGGCCATACAACATGGCCGAACCTCACCATACTGATTTTGTCCCTTTTTCCATCATCTATAATGGCTGATTATTTAATACTAAATCCCAAGATAAACATATGTGATTCCTTAATCAAAAGCATATAACCATTAATAATTTCCAACCATGCTCTTAACTCCAATTACCCATAAAAATGGTCCATGGGGTTCGGCCATACACATGGCCGAACCCTATGGTTTACTTGAATCCAAAATTACAACATTTATACATGGTTTATGCACAGCACCTTAGCCATAAGAACAACATGGTTCAGCCATGCAATGGCCAACCCAAAACATTAAACTTTTCTCCATTTAAAACACCTTAAAACCTTCATAACAATGTATGGTTTTTATCTCTCAAAAACCATAAAAATAACCAAGTATTTTCATGGGGTTCGGCCATCCACAGTGGCCGAACCCTATGATCCATTTTCTACCCTTTTTAAACATCATTATCCATGATTTAAACCCTTGATAGGTTCGGCCATACAATGGCCGGATCATGTTCCCTTAACCAATTTATTTAACAAGGGTTTATAGTGCACTTACCAATACCGCGACTCCTCCGGTTCTTTCACTCCTTCTTGATATTCTCCTTCCTCAGTCCTTCCTTCCTCCTTCCTTCTTGTCCTTTAGCCAAGCTTAATCTTGCTGGAAACTCCTTGAAGTTGATCGGCCAAAGTATTGATTTGAGAGAGAGAGAGATAGAAAAACTTGAGATGGAAAAATACTCCAAGTCCTTGACTTGAGAGGAATGGCCAAGAAAGGGAGAACATGAGATAAAATTCTCCAAATGTTTGATCTTCTTTCTCTTAGGTTGCTGGCCGGCAAAGAGAGGGTGTGAGGGAGAGATAGCCAAGAGGGAGAGGGAGAGTTGAATCTTGTTTCAATTTGAAAAATAAATCCCAAACTCCCCTTATCTCTCCAACGTGTAGCCTTGTTTGAAATTGAGATTTAAACCAACTTCATTATCTCTCCATGTGGGAGTTTCCTCTTCATTATCTTCCCTATCTCTACATGAGATAGAATTCTCAAGACTTCAACATGTATGCCATTGAAATTTGAATTTTTTTTAAATGTAAAACTATCTCCATTATCTTTCCATGTGTGTCCTTGTTTTGATTTTGAAATAAGCCAAACCTCCCTACCTCTCCAACGTGTAGCTCTTATTTGAATTTTGAAATAAACCATCTTCATCTCTCCAACGTTTGAGTTTGAAATAAAAACAATACTCTTCCATCTCTCCAACATTTAAATTTTGAAACAAACCAACCTCCACCTCAATGTCTATCCTTACCTTTGTTTTGAATTTGAATTCCAAATGTAAAAGCTGTCCATGTCAACTCATTTGAATTTAAAATAAAAACCGTCCATCCCATTATTTGAAATTAAATTTAAAATGTAAAACCGTCCTTCCTATTGTTTGAATTTCAATTTAAAATGTAAATCGTCCATCTCAACTCATTTAATTTAACTCAACTCACTTGGTGGTCAACCAAGTCAAACAAGACCCATTAGGTCCCAATTGGACATTTTGACCCAATTAACAACTTTGACCCAATTGAATACATCTTACCCAATTATTCCATTTGCCACCATATCCACAATCCGTTCGGTCTTCATTGGGCAATTGACCCAACCCTTTACCCGTCTAAGGTCCATATCCATTAATTCACACTTTCAATGGCAATTTCCATAAATATTGAGAAACAAAAAATCTGGGGTATTACACTCCCTTCACAATTGGCATCTTTGCACGATGTGTTCCATATATCGATGTTGAGGAAGTACAATCCTGATCCCTCTCATGTACCGAATATACAAGACATAGATGTCCAAAGCGACATGACATACATCTAAAAGTTTGTCCGAGTAGTGGACACAGAACAAAGGGTATTACGGAACCAAGCGATCTAGTTTGTCAAGGTGGTATGGGATCGACATGGCATTGAGGAAGCCACTTGGGAACTCGAGTCGAAAATGAGAACAGCTCATCCTGAGCTATTTTTGTAAATGTTTGAAACCCTACTTCACTCGATTTTTGGACGAAAATTTTAAAAAAAGGGTTGTATTGTAACACTCCGGACTTTCAAGTTATTATTATATATGAAAATGAACCATTTAATTTGTGAATTATTAGATATGGACCTTATATGGGTAACATGTTGGGTCATTGCCCAATTATGACCCAACGGATTATGGAAAGGGTTTCAATAGAATTAAATGGGGCTTAATTACATGGTATGTGCATGAGGTGTATGTGAAAGACACACACACGCATAAGGCTAGATTTCCTCTCAAGAAATCAAGGAGTTATGGCTGTGTATGAGATATGCAATCCATGTAATATGCTAGAATATCTTGAGAAGATATCTAAGATTAAATTGAAAGGTTGCATGGCCGTGTATGAGGATTTGCAAATCTATGCACACGGCTGAAAGGTATCTATTTCTTTGAGTAAAAAATGGCAATAGGCAATTGTTATCTCATTAAGACACAATGGGCGCATGGCACCTTCTATTTAGGACCAAGAGGCAATTTTATAAAGGAAAGGGAAGAGGGGCACATGGCACCTTCTAAGATAGGACTGATTGGGAGTTTAATAAAAGAAAGGAAGAAGGGGATCATGGCAACTTCTATGTATGTTACACGGCTGAATTCATCACTTGCTATTTCAACAAGTAAGAACCGAATGGAAGTTTATAAAAGAGGCAACAAGAGGGGCGCATGGGACTTTCTAAAGATGGAACCGATTGGGAGTTTTTATAAAAGAAAAACAAGGGTAGTGTACACTGGCATACATGAAGGAAAGTTAGTGCTCAAGGCCTTACACAAATCAGCAAGGGTCTTGACGCTGGTATGCTCTAACAAGAAGGTTCTCAGCTTTGTGAAGGATCAAGGATGCCAAGGAAAGAATAATGATTGGAAGAGCAAGAGCAACCGAAGGAAGACCGAAGGAGTAGCGGAACCGGTTAGTATTTGATGTTTTTGATTGAAAGAAAAGAACCATAGGGTTAGGCGAAGGTGTATGGCTGAACCCTAGGGAAGGAAATTGGGAGATGATTATGATATTGTTAATGGAAAGAATGAACCATGGGGTTCGGCCATGCGAACGCCATGGAAGATCATTGGTTATTTTTATGGGTTGGAAAACATGGAAGGAAATTGGATGAACATGGTATTTTTTTGGAAATGAGGAAACATAGGGTTCGGCCATAGTGCATGGCCGAACCCCATGTAAGAATATTGGGTAATTTTAAATGGTAGTTTGTTTGTAGTGGTATATGATTTTTGAAGGGATTAAATGGAGACCATTGAAAAATATCGATGGACTTAATATGGTGATTGATTAAATAGAAGATCAATGATTAATAATTTTTAGAGAGAACATTATGAACCATAGGGCTCAGCCGGCCATGGTGTATGGCTAAACCCCATGAAGGAGTATTGGTATTTTTAATATATGTTAATTGATTAAAATGGAAGGTGGAGATTAAATTAGAAAGTTTCTAATTATGGATTTTTGGATCAAAAAGGAAAGAACTTTGATTTATGGATCCAAGTATAGAAATTAATATAATTGGAAGGTTTACATCATAGGGTTCGGCCATGGTGTTTGGCCGAACCCCATGAATCAAGTCTTTGGTTCAATTATAGATTTATTATTATTAAATAAATTTAGAAGGAGGATGGAACATGATATCATGGGTTCGGCCATGGGGTATGGCCGAACCCCATGAACCAATTTTTATGGGTCTTGAATGGACCTAATATAATTAAAGGAATGGAAGGTTTTATTTATAGTTCTATGGTTGTGGATCATTGGAAGATCCATGTATATAATGTATAAATGAATGGACCTATGTTTTGGAAGCTAAACCTAAGGTTATAAGTCATATAAATGGGGAATGAATTATGTATGGATCAGAACATGGACTTAGGGCCTATTTATGGTAGATTTAAATGAATGGTTTACCAAACCAAGGGATGAAAGATTGGATTATGGGTTATGTTAGCCATGGATGGCAATGTTGTAAATATGTGAAAATAATGGACATAGGGTTCGGCCATGGTGTATGGCCGAACCCCATGAACTATTTGTTGGATCATGTATTTGGATTAAAGAACTATGTATGGATCATTTTTGGAATGCTTTGGTTATGGTTAGGTATAATGGCAATTTGGTAATTAAGTGAAATCAATGGACCATGGGTTCGGCCATGTTGTATGGCCGAACCCCATGGGGAATGTTTGGCGGACCTAGGGTTATGCATGCTGGATTAAAATGAATGGAATATTAACTAAAGATTAGCCCAATGGTAAAGTTGTAATAAAGGGTGAAAGTGAGGAATCATGGGTTCGGCCATGGTGTATGGCCGAACCCCTTGAGGATTGTGTTTATGGACTTAAACAATATTGTAAATCAAATGGGACATGGTTTTAATTGATTAATGCATTATAAGGTAACGGGACCTCACAAGGTGTGTACGATCGTGAGCGGTTACCGGACGAAAGACGCAAGGACACGTTAGTGGTCTTTGGTAGGATTCCACCTCTTTGAAACCATGGATTTTATGTACAATGATTTTATCTTGTTTTGATGAATTTATATTGCAAAGGATAGGTTTTAAAATGTGAATTTTAAATGCTATGTTTATATGATAAAATAGCATGTGTTTCATTGGCATCTCATGCATGGCATGGGGTGAAGGAATTGTAACCGGAGGGGCCACACTCCGTTGGGGTGTCCGAAAAACCTATGTGGGATACTTTGATGTGCTTTTCCATCAGGAAGAAACCAGAGGATCTACACTTCGTCGGGGCGTCCAAATGACCTATGTGGGGGTACTTTTATGTACATGTGATGGGTGGGACTCATTGCATTTTGCATCATGACATCGCATGGTTTATATGTCTTTTGACATTATGATATTATTAAATATGTTTTGTACTAACCATGTATTAGCCCTAATTGGAATACCTATTGGGCCCTTACATGTGATGGGTGGGACTCATTGCATTTTGCATCATGACATCGCATGGTTTATATGTCTTTTGACATTATGATATTATTAAATATGTTTTGTACTAACCATGTATTAGCCCTAATTGGAATACCTATTGGGCCCTTACATGTGATGGGTGGGACTCATTGCATTTGGCATCATGACATCGCATGGTTTATATGGCTTTTGACATTATGATATTATTAAATATGTTTTGTACTAACCATGTGTTAGCCCTAATTGGAATACCTACTGGGCCCGTAGTTCTAACTCCCTATTTCTACTCTAGTGGATGATACAGGAAACAAGGAAAATGACGAACGTGAAATGGGCCAGGCATATGAGCTTGGATGATTATAGTTTATATTTTGATTAAGTTATTTATGGACATGTATTGGAGTAACTAGTTTTCGGGCATGTAATAACTTAAATGAATTTGCTATGGGTGGATGTTTATTTGGACAATTATGATACTTTAATTATGGATAAAAACTTGACGTACTTTGCTATCTGAAATGGAATAGAACTAGGTTCTATTATGATTCCGCATCTTATGATTTTAATTCCGCATGTTATGATTCTAATTCCGCATGTTGATATTGTTATGTGTGAACCGTTTCCATGGACTTAGTCCATGCACACATAGGGTTGGCCAGTTAAGGGTCGAACTTTAGAAGTTCGGACTTAGCTCGCGTCGTGACGTCCCGCTCTTGCTCACTCTATGTTTATTAAAAAAAAAAAAAATAGACTCTGATTTTCGAAGAGGAAAACGAGTGAAAAAGGACGTATCGTTACAGACTGAGAGAGAGGTAGCGAGTGAGCAAAGAGGCAAGAAATTAGGCTTTTTTTCTTAGGGTTTTTGGAAATGAGAAGTAAAGACGTGGGTTTGGCTTTGCTGTGTGGAAGTCAAAACGAGCGGAAGTTGAAAAGAGTGGAAATCGAAAAGCATGTGCCGTAAAATGCCTAAAACGTGTGGGATTTTTAGCAAGCCTATTTACTGAGTTATGGATTTGAGGGCCCTGCATATTTGAGGGCCCTAGGCGACGACCTACTTTGCCTAAAGGCAGGGTCGGGCTTACTTGAGTCATTGTCTGTTTGATTTTATCATTGAGGAGTTTTTTTCTGTTACGGATTTGTCTGCTTATGTTTTCCAAATTTTAGGTGTTCTGAATTTGTTTTTCTCTATCTTCAATAAAGATTCTAGCCCCGTGTCATCTGAATTTGTTGATTTTATATTGCAGAATGTCGATTTTTTTTTATTCAGCCACAGTTTGCTATTTACACGTGCCACATTGATTCTGTTTTTAGCGTCATGCAACATTTTCACCGTTACCATATCAAGTATTCCTCTTTCCCTACAGTACTCTTAGATATCATTAATATATAAGAGCTCCCATGCAAATTATTATTGAACAGTTTGACGTAACAAATTTACGAAGTTGTTGTTTGTGGAAAAAAGAAGTGGCGTGTATTTAATAATATTTAATATAGATAAGCCTTTGTTGACATCATAAATATCAAATTACAAAAATCAAGATTGCTTTTGAATTTCGAAATGATTCCAATGAAGATAGGTGGAGTGAAATTCATCCTTGAGATGACACGTGGATGTCTATCATGTAAAATCTTGTATCCATTAGATGTAGAAGTAGCTCTACAACATATAAAAACAAAGCTGCAACTCGGGGCGGGTTTTGGCCTGACCTGCATGACTTGAACCGAGAAATCATGCGGGTCAGATCGAGAATTTTAGGTCAGCAGGCTGGGTTAGGTGGAGAAGATAAAAACACGCATAAAATTCAAGTCGGGTTGGGCTGAAGATTTTACAAATTAATTCGACTCGACCTAATCCGACCCAAATTTTATCATTTAAGAGATGCAATTTTATTATTCAATTTTATCCTTTGAGAGAGAGAAAGCACCAAGCAACATCAAAAAGGTAAATTTTTTGAGAAACCTTTGAAATCAAACAATTTTTCCAAAAACATTTCTAAAAGTGTCTAAATCAAGTCGCCATTCATGAGAAATTAGTCCCCTAGTGGTGAAATGAGATGAGAAGGCATACTCGGGTCCTTTTATACTAAAGAAATCATTCGCATTGTGGCAAATGTTGTTCTCATGAAATAAACGACGATTGACAATATTGGGATATTTTTAAATTTTTGAATTTTTATTGGGAAATTATTTAGAAAATTTCATGAAATATAATATTTAAAAATAATAAAATATTATTAAAATAAAAAATCTTAACAAGAAATTATCAGTAACTTATTGAGATATTATCGCGATATTACCATTTATCGTATTTTTAATATGATTTTACCGAGAATTTACCGTAGTGTCGATAAATACAAGGCATTAAGACAATAATGAGATTTTGCCGATAAAACGTGATAATTTTGAAAATATCGCCAATATTTGTGACATTGATCATTGGCAATGAATGGTCAATAGTTCTGGGTGCCCTAGTTTGTGATATGTTTTAAAAGGAGATAGTCAATCAATCCTTAAAATTAATGTAGACTAAGCTTCGTAGAAATCGGTCTTTGTCCATGTTGCCCAAAAATTGACCCGAGAGGGGGGTGAATTGGGTCAACGCAAACTTTTTGGATTTTCTTTGATTACATAATTTAGAAAAATAAGATGCAAATAAGTAATAAATAAATACCAGAATATAAAAGAGGAGATGAGAAGAGATGGAGTATAACACCCCAAGTTTTCAATAATATGAATATTTACGAAAATGGCACTAGATTGGTGAATTTAATAAATGTGATTGTAAATGAGGAAATGGTGGGGCCCATTGTTCAAATTAAGATCATATGAACATATTATAAGGGCCAATTTATCATGAATGGGTAATGAACATCAAATTGGGTCAATACGGTTAATTGGGTCAAAGGACCCAATTGGGACGCAATGGGTCATAATGGACTCATTAGACCATTGGGTGAGCCCAAATTTAATGGGGTTAAGCTGAATTGATTGGAAATTAAGTGGAGCATAAATGGGCAGGCTTGATGCACATGTGAAAACCAAATGCAAATGGCTAAAACAACCCATAAATGGGTCATGGCGTCAAAACGGGTCAACAAGCTAAATGGGGACCCAATGGGTCGGATTGACCATGTTGACCATGGCTGACCGTGTGGGCCCTCAAATGAGCTCAATTGGGAGTTAAATCAGGTTGAGTGGGACTGAGTTGAGTTGGTTTTGAATTAAGAAATGAGTTGACTCAAGTGCATTAAATGAGTGTCATTTAATGTGGTGAGTTGGGCTTGTGAATTGGGTGAGTCAAAATGGAAATCAAAGGTGCTGTAAATTCAGTGAGTTGAGGGGGGAGATGAAGTGGTACTTAGGTCTCAAGCCACACAAGACAAGTCCCACACGTTGGGGACTTGTGGTGTGGGCTTCCATGCTAAGTTTTTAAATGGAATTGATGGGAATGAGATAAGATTACATGGGGAGCTGAGAGGTTGCATTGGTTGATGCCAAGGGGTGTCTTGGTTATGCCAAGTGACCCTTTGGTTTGATCAAGAAGTGATGAGGCTGGTTGAGTGGTTTAAGGGGCTGAAATACAAAAGGAATACACCCATCCATTTGGCCGAATTTTATCTACAAGAGACCTTAGAAATCTATCTCTCTCTCTCTCTCTCTCTCTCTCTATCCAAACTCATTCTCTTGGCCGAACCAGCAGTGGTGTTTTTCACCTTTGATCAAGCACTAATTCGGCTAGAAGCTAAGGAAGAAAGAAGGAAACAAGAGGGAAGAAGGCAAAGAGCAAAGGCAAGAAGAAAAGCTTGGAATTTGGTAAGTATTTCCATGGATTTTTGTTTAATAAGATGGGATAAATGAAACATGATTTGGCCATGGGTTGGCCGAATCTACCAAGGGTATGGAGTAGGTATATTGATGTTTAAAGGGATAGCAAACATGGACCATAGGGTTCGGCCACTTGTGAGGGACGAACCCCATGAAATGCTATGGTCATGTTGATGGTTTTTGTAAACTAAAAACCATGCAAAAAATGATGGAGAACTATATGTGTTTAAGATGCAAGATAAAGGATTTTGAATCAAGGATTTAAAGGTCATGATTTGGTCATGAATGGCCGAATTAATCAGTGGTTTAAAATTGTATGATGAGGTGTAAAAGATGGAAAAAACATGGAGTGGCCGAACCCCATGAAATTTATTTGGTAGGTTGATGGTTTTGAAGGCTACAAACCATGTAAGACCATGGAGGTTGGTACATGTTTGATGAGGCTAAGTGTTTGATTAAAAGGTTTAAAATTATAGGCCATATGGTTTGGCCAATTGGGATGGCCGAACCCCATGAAATGGTATGATATTTTGATGGTAATATGTGATGGTTTTTAAGAGATAAAAACCATAGAAAATTATGGGGTTTTTATGTGATTTAAATGGAGATAAGCTTACTGTTTTGGTTGGTCATTGGATGGCTGAACCATGTGGTAATCATAGGCAAAAGTATGTATGAATTTTGGAATTATTGAACCAAGGGAACCATTGGGTTCGGCCATGTGTATGGCCGAACCCATGGACCATTTTATATGGACTGATTTGTTGAATCAAAGGGTTTCAAATTTGAAGATCATGGAACAATATGAAGTGTTTAAAAAGGGTTCCAAGTGAACATTTGGACAAGTCATGGTTCGGCCACATGTATGGCCGAACCCCATGGACCATGATTATGGGTTTTATGAATCAATTTCATTGAAATGATTAGTGGTTTTAAAGCTTAAGCGCTTGTTTGATGATTGGAATGTCTTCATTACTGTCTTTGAGTTATATTTTATGGACATGTAATAAGTTGATACCTTTGCTATCGTTTGATTATGATATTAACAATGGATGGTTGAATTAAGTTAATTAATAATTGGGACTTGTACTTGTTATCTATTCAGTCTATTTCCGCAGTTAGTCTAGTTTATTCTGCATGACATTGTTTAGTTCCATGTGTGGTTTGTTAACGTGGGTTTAGTCCATGCACACATGGGTGGCCAGTTAAGGGTCGGACTTAGGAAGTCCGAACTTAGCTCGCGTCGTGACGCCGCCCGCTCTCTTCCGGTGTTATTATTATTTAAAAAAAAAATTAGACTCTGATTTCTCCGAGAGGGCGGGGCGTTACATGGAGAGATTGAACCCGTAATTTTTACAAGGTTCGGCGTTCTTGCTTACGTTCTGACCTCAAGTACACCACTTGAGGATTGAATACTCTAAACTTCTCCGTCAAGGGCGGAGAAGAAACCTATTACAATGCTTGTACAGAACACTCTCTGATTTGAAGGTGAAGACACCCTTCTCCTTCACAAGAGTTACACCAACCCTTTACAAATTTTATCTTTCAAGGAACTGTAGAAGAGTACAATGTAAAACTTAGGAATAACTCTCAAATGTTTACAAATCAAGTTTACTAAGAATTACTCAAAGATTTGAACTGGAATGACTCAAGGTAAGATTGCAATAGATGGATTTTTGAGCTAGAGTATGCTTAGGATTTGACTTCAATAAATTCCTTGTGATTCCAAGTAAGTCAACACCCTTTATGCCCATTGATGCTTGGTTTTATATTTTGATCATGCCTGTTTTTCAATGCAATTATTATATGGGTTACTATCTATTTTAATTGTTAAAAATTAAGATCTATAGATGGAATGGATGTTAGATGGATAAGAATTGGGGCAATGGCCCAAGTATGGTCCAATGGATCATGGATAAGTAAATGTGGTCAATCTAGTCAAATACCCAATTGGGACCCAATGGGTGAAGATGAATTGAGGTTTAGGGTAAATGGGTAAGGAATTGATTTAATCGGGTCATGTACCCAATTAAGATCTAAGGCATGGGATCCACCTCATCAAGTGAGGTGGCAAGTGTAGGAGGTGACATGGAAGTGGCATAGCCAAGTGGAACCCAAGTCCACCTCATCAAGTGAAGTGGCGTGTGGTCTAAGGTAACTTGTGGGGTCGGCCACCATGGTTGACTTGGTCAACCATGGGTGAGTTCATAGGTGAGTTCAAGAGGGTTAAGTGAAGTGAGTGGAGTTAAGGAATTAATTAATTAAGAATGAATTCAAGTGCTTGAGTTAGGGGAGTGAGTTTCATTTAAATGAAGTGAGTTGAATGGGTGGTGAGTCACAGGGAAAATGAAAGGTCTTAAGTGAGTCAAAGGAGAGGTGGAGGGTTTCCATCTCATGGAAACCCTAGACACAGAACCGTTGGGTAGAGGGAGAGTGCCAAGTGTAAGCCATGTGCCCTCTTGGTTAGCCAAGGGATACATGGGGAAGGCCACTCCTTGATGAGGGTGGTTGGGAGTTTAGGGTTACACAAGACCAAGCCCTCCTTGGCCGGCCCCCACTAGACAAAAAGAGTTAGGGTTTTTCCATCTCATTCTCTCCCTCTCTCAAGAAACCCTAGGGCAAGATAGAAAGGGCTCATCTCAACCCTCCCTTGACCGATTTTACCATAGACAAAATAGTTGAGAGTGTTTCATCTCTCCCTATCTCAATCTTCAAACCCTAGGCCGAACCCTCCCTTAGGGTTTCACCTAAATCCCTCTACCTCTCCACACTCTTTGGCCGAATATATCAAGAAGCTCTCAATCTCTCTCTTCCCCTCACTTCGGCACTAAACAAGGAGAAACCGAAGAACGGAGGAGGAGGAAGAAAGGACTAAGGAAGGAGAAGAACGGAGGAGCAAGACGGAACGAAAGAAAACGAAGGAGACGCGGAAAAGGTAAGGTTTATGTTTCATGTTACTAAAAATATAAGAAACCATGGGGTTCCATTTCGGATTTGGAAAGATTGGCTGAATGGTTATAAGGCCATGGATTTGAAATCCATCCAAGGAATAGTAATAAGATGAACATAAAGCAAAGTATTGTTCAAATCCGAAATGTGGTCTTTGAGATTGAAAATGGACAAAACCCTAATCTTGTTGATGGGTAAGATCGGTTGTACAAATGAAGTGGTTAAGGACTATGTGTACACATGATTTATGGAGGACCTTATGCATGTTCAATATAAGGGATACAACTTCATAAGAGAATGATCAAAGATCATGGTTTGGCCCTTGCATGGCCGAACCCTAAATTTTATGTATAAGGACCATATGAGGACTCAAAAGAGATTGGATGAGGTTCAGCCATGTTGTATGGCTGAACCCCATCAAATGATCTAAACATGTGTATGTAATTTTTAAGAGAAAAATGATGAACCATGGGTTCGGCCATGTTGTAAGGCCGAACCCCATGGAGGAAGTTTTATGAATCTAGGTATATTTTTGAGAAACTATGGGTTACCTAGTTAAGGAACAAAGGGAAAAGAAATGATGAAGGATGAAAAATGACGAACCCCATGGAGGGATTTTTATGGATCTAATGTGTTTTAAATGACTTAAGAAAAGAGAAGATGAAAATGAGGAATCATGGGTTCGGCCATGTTGTATGGCCGAACCCCATGAATCATTTTATGGACCTAAGTATGTGTAAATAAATTAAATGATTATCTATGGAAAGAAATGATGGCTGAAATAGGAAGCTGATGAAAAGAGAGAACCATGGGTTCGGCCATACAATTGATGATATTTTATGGACCTAGGTTGTTTTATCAAGTTAAATGATTACCTATGATTAAGAAATAAAATAATGAATGAGGATTGACTTGCATGGTTTAAAATAAGCAACGATTAAAAGAAGGTGATCAAAATCAAAAGAGTGAGGTTCGGCCATGTTGTACGGCCGAACCCCATTAATGAGTTTTTATGGACTTAAAACAATTTCAGTCCTAGGGTATGGCCGAAACTCCTTGGGGGTCTTAACCGGGCTAAGGACTACAATCATAGGTGGTAATGAACATGGAATGATGGGAATCAAATGGGTCATCGATTTGATTTATTTATGTGTAATAAGGTAACGGGGTTTCACAAAAGGGCGTACGAACGGCTTCGACGGGATTGGTGATCGGTTTTTGGACGAAAACGCAAGGACACGATATTTGGACGTTGGTAGGATTCCTACCTTGTTGAAAACCTTGGACTACATATATGAATGGTTGTTTTAATTTCATGTTTTGATGATTTATTTTGGTATCAAAGTGCTATGTTTTAATAATGGGATTTCAATGCTATTATGTCTATTATGAAATGGCATGTGTGCACTTACATCTCATGCATGGCATGGGAGGGATCACATGAGGGGAGTCCACGCTCCATTCAGATATCCGATAAACAAACGTGGGGAGGGATCCGCACTAATTCCGGATATGATGTTTGAAATGAAAAGAGGAGTCCACGCTCCGTTCGGTGGGACCGATAAGGCATACGTGGGGAGTCATGACAATACATTGATGTGGCTTATTCATCAAGAGGATTACTATGGATTGTGATATGGTTGATGGGTGGGAATCATGGCATATGACACCCATGGCATGGCATCGACTTGTGTGGTTTTGACATTATATATATCTATGTGATTTTTATACTAATCCATGTGTATGACCCTACTCGGAGTACCTACTGGGCGCATTATCTAACGCCCTACTTCTATCTAACGCCCTACTTCTACATTAGATGAGGACACAGGGAATGGACGGAGCGAAGGACGCGATCGGAGCCAAGCGTAGGAGCTTGGATGATCTAGATTTATTTTAATTACGTTTTGATTTTGGACAATGTAATCTGAGTAATTAGCATTTTGGGACTGTAATAACTTAAGACTATTTGCTATTGTAATGACCCGGAATTTGTGAATCAGTATACCTGTGGTTATTATTTATTTTAATGATGGAAATTGAGAATTTTAGTGGAATAAATGTTAAGTGAATCAAAATTTGGGCAAAGGCCCAAGTATGGTCCAATGGACCATGGGTTGGATGAAATTCATTTAATTGGTCAATAATGGTTGATGTAATGGCCCGGAAGTTGTAAAGTAATATATATATGTGTTATTATTTATTCTTTTATGGTGGAAATTGGAAATTGGATGGAATAGATAGTAAATGGATCAAAATGTGGACAAAGGCCCAACTAGGGCCCAATGGGTTATGTATTGGATTTAATTTATCTTAATGGTCAATGATGATCAAATTGGGCCAAGGATAGTCAAATTGGGCCCAATACCCATTTGAGACTTAATGGGTCAAAATAATGCAAACTCTAAGGTAAATGGATAGGAGAGAACTTAATTGGGCCATGGGCCCAATGGTGATCCAATAAGGGAAGTGGGTTGAATTGATTTTTAATCACCTAAGTTAGTATTAATTAGGCCTAAGTGACATGGCCAATTGGGACCCACCTCCACCTCATCAAATGAGGTGGCATGTGGACCAATGATTGGTGGGGCCAGCCACCATAGTTGACTTGGTCAACCATGGGTGGAATAATGGGAATTAGGTTAAATAAAAATGAATTAACCTAAGTTAATTATCAAATTAATTAAATACTTAAATTAATAAGTTGGTGGCTACATGGGGTTAGATTGGTCAAATGGAGACCAAGCTACCCCACCTCAAAATGTTAAAAACGTTGGGCTTGGGTGGTGGTTTGGATAACCACCACCATAAAGCAAATAAAATATCTTAAGGTTGGTGGGATCATTAAATTAAAGTGAAAAATGGAGATAAGTCTTATTGGTTATCTCATTCTCATCTTTTCTTCACAAACTCCATCCCTCCCATTCTCCATTGCCGTCCCATGCTCTAAGGAAGGAGAGGAAGAGAGTTAAGGAGAAGAGAAGAGAAGGAGAGAAGAAAGAAGTGGAAATTGGAGGGAAATCACTCTAAGGTTAGGGTTTAACATCTCTCCTCTCATGATTTTTCTCTCTCTCACACACAAATCCTACTATGGCTGATTCTAGGGTTGGGTATTGCCACCATTAATCAAGAGTCTTGACCTATCAAAGATCAAGAGGAATGAGAGAGGAGGCTAAGGAGATCGACGGGAGCGGCGGAAATCGGAGGAGACGTCGGATAGTGAGTATTTCTTAAATAAAAGAATTTTGGATTTTAGGGTTTAAGAAATGGAAATTATTTTTGTGAAATTAATGGTGGATAGGTGATTTTATACTATGGAATTTAGATGCATTAAATGGAAGGGTGGAAGATGGAGAAAACCCCAAATGGGTGAATTAGGGTTAGGGTAAGAAATTGGAGAAATATATTGTGTGCATTGTGTGATTGATTAAATTGAACATGGAATTGGGTACTTGGAAATAAGAATCATGGGCCATAGGGTTCGGCCATATAGTATGGCCGAACCCCATGGTGGGTGAATTGGTGGTTGGTTTAAATTACTTAGGGTTTTAAGAATGGAAAGCAATGTGGGTTCTTGATTAATGAATTAGGGCTTTAATGAATGCATGGGAGTAATGTTTTAAATGGTTGTATGATGAAAAATGCAATGGAATGGTGATTTAAAATGCATGATGTAAACCTCTCATGGGAAGACTTGTGATAGATCTAAAATGTGTTAAAAGATCCAAGCAAAATGGGGAACAAGACATCATGGGTTCGGCCATGGTATGTGGCCGAACCCATGACCCATTTTGTAGGTCATTGTATGAGCTAAGGTTGGTTCCATGTTTGTGATCAGATGATGGAAATTTGATCAAATTAGGTGGCTGATTTTGTTTCATGTTGGGTCATGGTTAGTGAATCTTTAATGGATTTAAGTTATGGATAAATTTAGACTTAAAATATACATGGATGGGTGAATGATTAAACATGGAAGAGAGAATGGCAAAGTGGTAATTATTAGCCACATTGAAGAACCGCGGGTTCGGCCATGGTACATGGCCGAACCCCATGTGAGTTGGACATGAAAATGGGTGCATAAAGATGACCTTGTGAATGATTAAACTAAGCTTGGGGTTGATGCATTTTAGTCTCACAAATGAGAATGCTAAGGGGCTAAAATTTGGAAATATGATGTGTTTAAATCAATAGAAATGAGGCTAAGTTAAGGGTTGATTTTTTTAATGATCTTGTAACATGGTTAGGGATCATTAATGGACTTAGGTTGTGGATCAATTTTGGGCTTAAATAGGCATGAATGAATGTGTAATTGGTTATGTAAAGGGGTAGTGGCACAAATGGTAATTATTGGCTAAAATGAAGAAACCACTAAAATATGGTTTATGGGCTTGGAAATGGGACATTATGGACTAATTTGGTAATTTAATAAGGTGTCGGATAGCGCGAGTGGTACGCGAGTCGGTAGCCAGATTGTCGGACGAATACGGAAAAAGGACGCGAATCGGTAATCGGTAGGATTCTAACCTTTTTGTAAGCCATGGATGGAGTGATGGTTTCTTTGAATTACTTTGAAAATTATATGGTTTGGTTAAGGTTGGTTTTGAATTATGTATTATGTAGGGGCTTTCATTTGATTTATTCTGGTAAGTATATGATTGGTTTATAAATGGTTTTAAAGCTATGATGTGATCATTGAGGCTTTTCTTGATTTTCTTTTATAATCAAGTTATATGTATTATTGATGGGATTTTTAAATGTCATGGTTTGTTATTTTATTCATTACATGGCATATGACATCTACATCTCATGCATGGCATGGGAGGAATATGACAGGGGAAGGATGAAATGAACCCTGAGTCCATGCTCCGTCGGGCGACCGATAAACAGACATGGAGGTATTTTAATGTATTTGATTTATCAGGGATATTGTATGTAATTATGATACCTTGATGATGGTTCTTCCATCAAGGGGGATGATTTGTGATTGGTTATATCAGGACGAGGTTTTGCCGTCCAGGGGGATAATTTGTGATTGGTTATATCTGGACGAGGTTTTGCCGTCCAGGGGGATGATTTGGGATTGTGTATATTTTGACGAGGCCGTGCCGTCAAGAGGGATATGATATTATATGGTTTGGATGATGGGTGGGATGCATAACATAGACACCCATGACATGGCATTTACTTTATAGTTTCATTATATGATGGTTTATCAGCTTGCATGGGGTTATTATCTGTATGCTGTTATTACTAATCCATGTGCTAGCCCTACTCGGAGTCCTACTGGGCGTGTTGTCTAACGCCCTACTTCTACCCTAGCTGATGACACAGGAGGTGGCGAAGCGGGAGGAAGAGACGGGAGCCAAGCTAAGGAGCTTGGAAAGGCGTGCTAGATAGTTACTAATGTTTATTTCGGATAATGTAATTTGCAATAGTTTAGCTTGTCGGAAATGTAATAAATTAGATTACTTGCTATGTTTTGGGATTATATTATGGAAATTATGATTTTGAGGTATTGTAGTAATTTTAAATGGATGTTATCTTCCCTGCGATTTCAAATTTGTAGGATAGTCCTTATTGTTAGTTCCGCATATAGTTGTATTATTCCTTGATGCTTGTTGTCTACGTGTGAACTGTTCTCCATGGACTTCGTGCCATGCACACGTAGGGTTGGCCAGTTAAGGGCCGGGCTTTAGAAGCTCGGACTTAACTCGCGTCGTGATGTCCGCGCCCTTTGTCACTTTCATTTAAAAAAAAAATGTACTCTGATTTTACGGTGAAAAGGGGCGGGCGTTACAGCTATGGTTTGTTTTATCTTAGACATTGAAACTTAAGTTATTTAATGTGATGGACTTCCTTGCTATTTAAAATTGAATAGGATAGTAACCCTATTATAATTTCACATTATGTTTAATTCCGCATGTATAGCCTTGTAATACCCCGAATTCTCAAGTTATAAATATTTACGAAAATTACCTATTTAAATTGGGAGATTTTAGATATGGATTTTAGATGGATAAAGTGATTGGGTCTTTGCCCAATTAAGACCCAACGATTTTGATAAATGATTTCAAATAAATTTAAATGGGTTTAATTATTTTAGTAATGCAAAAATTAAATAGATAAAAGATTGCATGGCAGAATATAAGATTTTATATCACAAAAATCAAGGGGATTATATGCGCATAATATTTTGGATGAGATGAGATATTTAAGATTAAGTGGAAAGATTTTAGGATGGTCCTAAAATAGGTCACACGTTGGGTTTAGGCAATGATATCTTATTGCCAAACAATAAGATGTCTATAATTAATTATATGCGCATGATGTGGATGGATTTAAGTTAAGGCAATGGCTAAATTTGGAAAGTGCCTAAATATGGAAACATTGAACCTAAATTTGGAAAGTGTCTAAATATGGAGAATGGTTATTAAGTAAGTAAGTTTCTAAGTTTAGAAGTTGGAAATTAAAATGGGAAGTGTAATTAAAGGGAATGTTTAATAAAATGGAAGAGGCAACAAGAATGGGGCGCATGGCACTTTCTATTCTTGATTTAGGGAAGGTTTTATAAGAGGCAAACAAGTGTACACGGCATGAGATAATTAAAGAAGGGAGCAAGGGCGCATAGCACATTCTAAATAGGGATTAAGAAAAAAAAAAAAAAAATAAGAAAGGGAGAAAAATAAGGAAGGTTTGACATATGTTCAGTATTTTGGTTATAACGTTCCACTCCAATGTCCGATTGCTTTGATTCTTTTTGCTTGGAAAGAATACTTCAAGGGCTACAACTTTGTATTTACCATTTTACCTGATTCAGAAGTTAACAAGGTCAAAACTGAGCTATAATATGGTATATGTGTAACAAAACGGGGAACACAAGGGCTCACGGCATTACTATATTTATTTTTAGCATTGGCCGATTGGGAGGTTACTAGATTAAGCCAGGGAGGTTGGCAATTGCTAATCTAAGCAAGGGAGGTTGGCATTGCCATCTAAAGCAAGGGAGGGGCGCATGGCACCTTCCCCATTTGGATTAATTGGAGCTTATATAAGGAGATAACCCCTTAGGCCGATTTCTCTCTCTCTCTCTCACCAGTTCTTATTCTCGACTACATCAAAGAGAAGGAAAAGCAGCCAGCAAGAGGGGAAGATCTAAAAGGAAAAAGGCTAAGGAAAGGAGAAAGATTAGAAGAACAAGATCCACCGATGGAAAATCGAAGGAGTGGCGGAACTGGTAAGTGATTTTATGGTTTGTGATTAATTTGTTTTAATGAAATAAGGAACCATAGGGTTCGGCCAAGGTGTATGGACGAACCCCATGGAAGAAGATTAAGGGATGAATTTGATGATTATAATGGAAAGAATGGACCATAGGGTTTGGTCATGGTGTATGGCCGAACCCCATGGAAAAGCATGGTTTAATTATGGAATTTTAATGATGAAAATCATGGACTGATTATGCATGTTTTAAAAGGGATTTAAAATGGTTTAAGAAGAGGTTGATAAACCACAGGGTTCGGCCATGGTGAAGGGCTAAACCCCATGAAAGATTGCTGGTTATTTTATGGAAGAAAATTGGGAAGGATCATGGTTATTGTATGGTTTTAATGGAAGGTTGTTGATTATATGTTTATGGTTGGAAACCATGAAATGACTTTGGTGAATCTATTATGGAGTTAAGAATGATGAAAACCATAGGGTTCGGCCATGGTGTATGGCCGAACCCCATGGAGTTGTTTTGGTAATTTTAATGTATGATAATTATTTTTGGAAGGTGGAGTTTAAATTTAGAAACCTTCTAAGTATGGAAGGATTAATGATTATCTTGGAAACCTTCTAAGTTTGGAATGGTTGATGGGTTTTGATTTGTTAAATTAGAAGCTACCTAATTATGGATCTTGGATTAAAATGGAAGGTGGGAATTATTTTTGGAAACCTTCTAATAATGGAAGGTGGAGTTCATTTATGGAAACCTTCCAATTGTGGAAGGAGGACATTAAATTGGTAAGCATCCAATAATGGAAGGATGCATGCTTGTTTTGGAAACTAATGGTTTATGGAAAGAACTTGGAATTATGATCCAAGAAATGATTAATTTAGAAAGTTTCCATTTTAAGGACTTTCTAAATATGGACCTTCTAATTGTGACTTGTTAAATATGGAATTTGCTAACAATGCAAGTTGATGAAAATGGGAGTTAGACATCATGGGTTCGGCCATGGTGTATGGCCGAACCCCATGAACCAAATGTTATGGTTTGTATATCATGGGTTATGGAATTTATATGGACCTAATATGATAAAAATGAGGGGAAGGATTAGAGCCTTATTTATTTACCATGAATCAATGATGGATCGGTTTGAAACCTAAGGTGATGAAGGTGATGGCAAATTTGTTAATAGGTGAAATTAATGGACATAGGGTTCGGCCATGGTAATTGGCTTAACCCCATGAACCAAATGTATTGGTTATGCATGGACTTAGTATTTTATATGAATGGTAGACCAATTGGATTATAGGTTTTGCTTAGGATGTTGGACCTAAGATTATGATCTTTTAAATGGAATAAAGATATCATAGGGTTCGGTCAAGGTAGGAGGCCGAACCCCCATGAATCATGTTAAATGGATTTTATGAACTATTGTATGGATTGGTTATGGAATTAACCTAGTGATTGATTAAATATTAAAGGAAAGATACAAATTTATGATTATCAATTGTGATATGAGTTATGATAGCCATGGATGGCATTTTGGTAATTATATGAAAATAAGGACCATGGGTTTGGCCATGGTGTGGGGCCAAACCCCATGGGAATTGTTTGGCTAACCTAGAGTTATGCAATTGGGATTAAATAAATGGAATATTAACTAAGGTTTAGACCAATGGCATTTTTGGTAATAACGGCTCAAAATGATAAACCATGGGAATTGGTTTATGGACTTAAAATATTGTAAATCAAGTGGGACTTGGTTTTGATTGATTGTTATATTATAAGGTAACGGGACCTCATAAGGTGTCTATGATCGTGAGCGGTTACCGGACGAAAGATGCAAGGACACGTAGCGGTCTTTGGTAGAATTCCACCTCTTTAAAACCATGGGTTTATGTACATTGCTTTATCTTATTTTGATGATTTTATATTGCAAAGGATATATTTCAAATGGTGATTTTATATGCTATGTTTATTTGATAAAATAACATGTGTTTTAAATATGAGTTTTTAAATGCTATGATTTTGTATAATTGCATAGCAGTGGTATTTGCATCTCATGAATGGCATGGGAGGGATGACAGGTAGCCGGGGACCCACACTCCGTCTGTAACGCCTCGCCCTTTTTCACTCGCTTCTTCCCTTAAATTCAATGTCTATTTTTTTTTATAATAGAGTAGAGTGATAAAGCGCGGGACGTCACGACGCGAGCTAAGTCCGAACTTCCAAAGTCCGACCCTTAACTGGCCAACCCTATGTGTGCATGGACTCAGTCCACTAAAATAGTTCACACATAGCAATATCATCATGCGGAATCATAACGTCCAATTTGCGGAATCATAATAGAACCAAGTTCTATTCCATTGATAGCAATGTACTTAGTCAATAAAACACTTTAATCATTATCCAAATAAAACATCCAACCATAGCATTTCATCTAAGTTATTACATTCTGAAATCTAGATACTCTCAATATAAATCCCTGAGTATCATAAACAAAATATAAAACTAAAAGTGTTCCAAGCTCCTATACTTGCCCCTTTCCGCGTTCAGCGTTTTCCTCGTTTCCTGCATCATCCACTAAAGGGTAGAAGTAGGGCGTTAGTACAACGCGCCCAGTAGGCATTCCAAATAGGGTTGACACATGGTTTAGTACCAAAAATCTAGATATAACAAATATATCAAATCAGTTATAATAAATCATGCCATACTTATAAAGCATCGTATCCAAAACAGTGTATGATAATAGAGATCCAATCATATCGATAAAAACCAAAACCTTGCATGATAATAAAAGTCATAATCATGTCGATTCAATGCCATGCCATGCTATCATATGCAATGAGTCCCACCCATCACATGTACATAAAATGTACCCCTCCACATAGGTCTTTCGGACGCCCCGACGGAGTGTGGACCCTCCGGCTACATTTTCACACATAATATACTCTTGATGGAAAGCTCCTCATCAAGGTATCCCCCACGATTCTTTTACGGACGCCCCGACGGAGTGGTGGATCTCCGACTACATAGTATCCTCTTGATGGAATTCTCCTCATCAAGGTATCCCCCACTAGTGCTTTACGGACGCCCCGACGGAGTGTGGGTCCCCGGTTACCGGTCATCCCTCCCATGTCATGCATGAGATGCAAATGTCCACATGCTATGCAATTATACAAAATCATAGCATTTAAAAGCTCATATTTGAAACACATGCTATTTTTATCAAATAAACATAGCATATAAAATCACCATTTGAAACATATCCTTTGCAATATAAAATCATCAAAATAAGATAAAGGCAATGTACATAAACCCATGGTTTCAAAGAGGTGGAATCCTACCAAAGACCGCTACGTATCCTTGCGTCTTTCGTCAGGTAACCGCTCACGATCGTAAACACCTTGTGAGGTTCTGTTACCTTAAAATATAATAAAGAATCAAAACCAAGTCCCACTTGATTTACAATATTTTAAGTCCATAAACCATTATTCATTTTTTACCCTTTATTTACCAAATTGCCATTGATCTCGTCACCTAAGTTTTAGGTCCCAAAACATAGGTCTATTAATTCTCATATAATTACTAAAATGCCATCCATGGCTAACCTTCCATTTTTAGCAAGTATTTACAACTTTGCCATTGCCTTTGACATTTCATGTTTAGGTTCCACTATATTAGATACATGGATCCACCAATGATCCACAACCATGGAACCACAAATAAAACCTTCCATAGTTAGAATTTTCCAAATTAATCACTTTCTTCTATAATTGGAAACTTTCTAAATTAAACTCTAACTTTCCCTAATTGAATGCTTTCCAAATATAGATTCCATAATTAGATATCATATTCCATAATTAAACATAATCTAGCATCTTAGCCATTATGGTTCGGCCATGCAATGGCCGACCCATGTCTTTATTAGAAGCTTATCAAGAATAGTAATCACTTTCCATACATGGAAGTTTTCTAAAAATAATCTTCATGGTCTATAATTAGATATTTTCTAATTTCAATATCCACTTTCCAAGAATAGGAACTTTCCTATAATAGACAAACTTCTATAGATAGATAGTTTCCTAAATTAGAACTATCTTTCCATTATTGGATGCCTTCCAAGTTTAGCAACTCCTTCCATATTGGGAAGCTTTCCATATTAAGCAATCAAATCCATCTCCATTCCAAAAACAACCCCATGGGGTTCGGCCAAGCACCATGGCCGAACCCTATGGTTCATGATCTTCATCAATGGTTTAGATCCATTAAAACATTCAATAATAATACTTACATAATTTAAACTCTAATTGCATTAACATCATCCCAAAATTCTCTATGGGGTTCGGCCATACACCATGGCTGAACCCTAAGGTCCTTGATTCTCCATCATTCTTTAAATTTAATAAATCAGTCCACATGATTTAACCTCTAAGAAAACTTAGATCTATAAAAATATTTGGTGGGGTTCGGCCATACATCATGGCCGAACCTCACCCCTTCTTTTCTATTCTTTTGGTCAAACATATCAACCTTTCCAAATTATCATGATCCTTTCCCAATCTTCTTCATTTAATTAATCATCTATATTTTTCCATTAAAATAAACCATAACTTAACCCATGTCTTTCCATACTTCTAAACCAACATTCATTCATTACCAACATTATTTCATGGGGTTCGGCCATGCATTATGGCCGAACCCTATGGTTCATGTTTCCCTTTATTCCCTTCAAACTTCATTTAAAATTTATCTAACACTTTCCATGGGTTTCCATCATTCAAATCCATTAATTTAAACCATGACTTTCCATGATTTCTAACCAAAGTTCCTCCATGGTTTTCCATAATTAAACACTTTCTAAATTAAGCATCCATGTTTCCATAAATAATCCCCACCTTCCATTTTAATCTAAGATCCATAATTAGAAAGTTACTAATTTACTCTCCACCTTTCCATTATTAGAAGGTTTCAATAATTAGAAACCAAGTTTCCTTAATTGGATGCTTCCAAATTTAGCAACTTCCAATTAATCCAAGGTCCATGATTAGATATTTTCTAATCTAGTAACATCCTTTAAAATCCATACTTTGGTACTTTCTAAAATAATAATTCTCTTCCATGGATCTAAAACCATATATCAAATCAAAGACATAGAATCACTTACCGGTTCCACGACTCCTTCGACTTTTCGTCGGTTGATCTTGTTCTCCAATCCTTTTCCTTTCCTTAGCCTTTTCTTGTGTATGCCGTGAACCACTTTGTGCTGCTGTTCTTGTGCTTGCTGCTGCCTCTCTTCCTTTGATAATGATTGCCGTGAGACAAGGTTTGAGAGAGAGAGAAAGAGAGAGAGAGAGAGAGAGAGAGAGGAAAATCGGCCTAAGGTGTAGGTGTGTCGTGTGCCCCCTCCTTCTCTCCTTTTATTGATCTCCAATTGGCCAATCTTAGAAGGTTCTTGAGATAGTAATTGCCCCTTGCCGTGAGCCCTTGTGTTCCCCGTTTTTTACACATATACCATATTGTAGATCAGTTTTGACCTTGTTAACTTCCGAATCAGGAAAAGTGGTAAACTACAAAGTTCTAGCCCTTGAAGTCTTCTTTCCAACGCAAAATGAATCAAACCAATCGGACATTGGAGTAGAACTTTATAACCAAAATACTGAACATATGTCAAACCTTCCTTATTTTTCTCCCTTTCTTATTTTCTTTCTTTTTCCTTAATCCCTATTTAGAATGTGCTATGCGCCCTTGCTCCCTTCTTTAATTACCTCATGCTGTGTGCACTTGTTTGCCTCTTGTAAAACCTTCCCTAAATCAAGAATAGAAAGTGCCATGCGCCCCATTCTTATTGCCTCTTCCATTTTATTAAAATCTTCCTTAATTGCACTTCCCATTTTAATTTCCAACTTCTAAACTTAGAAAATTACCAACTTAATAACCATTCTCCATATTTAGACACTTTCCAAATTTAGCTTCAATGTTTCCATATTTAGACACTTTCCAAATTTAGCTTCAATGTTTCCATATTTAGACACTTTCCAAATTTAGCATCTATATTTCCATATTTAGGCACTTTCTAAATTTAGCCATTGCCTTAATTAATCTCCCATTGTTTCATACTTAGAAGGTGCTATGCGCCCCCTTCCCTTTTGTTTTATAAACACTTTCCTCTTAATTGTAATTAGAAGGTGCCGATCCTCTATCTTAACAATTCCTTTAATTCCACTCTTAACCAAGGAAAGACCTTTTATAAAATGATCTTATGTGCATTTACTTGGGTATCCAAATCCACATTCGGCCATGCATCCTTTCTTCTTTTAGATTAGAAAGTCTCATGCGCATATCTCATAGATTTCATATCTCCCACACGGCCATGATAATCTATCTTATTCCAAAAATCTTTCCATGATCCCTCATTTAATTTTTATTGAAAACATTTACCAAAACCGTTGGGTCTTAATTGGGCAAAGACCCAATCACTTTATCCATCTAAAATCCATATCTAAAATCTCCCAATTTAAATAGGTAATTTCGGTAAATATTTATAACTTGAGAATTCGGGGTATTACACCGTCGGGACGTCCGTAAAACACTAGTGGGGGATACCTTGATGATGAGAATCCCATCAAGAGGATACTATATATAATTCCTTGATGATGAGAATCCTATCAAGAGGAATACTATGTATGAAGACCTTAGTGATGAGCATTCCATCAGGGGATACCTTGATGATGAGAATTCCATCAAGAGGATACTAAGTAACCGGAACTCACACTCCGTCGGAATGTCCATAAGGCAACTGTGAGAAATACCTTGATGAGGAGAATTCCATCAAAAGAGAAGACCTTGGTGATGAGAATTCCACCAGGAAGATACCTTGATGAGGAGAATTCCATCAAGAGTATATCCTATATTTTGTGATGGGCGGGAGTCATTGCATATGATAGCATGGCATGACATTGAATCGGTATGATTATGACTTTTATTATCATACAAGGTTTTGGTTTTTATCGGAATGATTTGATCTCTATTATCATACACTGTTTTGGATATGATGCTTTATATGTATGGCATGATTTATTATAACTGGTTTTGATATATATTATATCTGAATTTTGGTTACTAACCCATGTGTTAACCCTAACTGGAATACCTACTGGGCACGTTGTACTAACGCCCTACTTCTACCCTTTAGTGAATGATGTAGGAAACTAGGAAAACGCTGAACGCGAAACGAGTCAGGCGTAAGAGCTTGGATGCTTTTAACTTATATTTTGTATAAGATACTCCCGGGCTTGTATTTGAGTATCTAGGATTCGGATTGTAATAACTTAGATGAATTTGCTATGGGTGGATATTTTGCTGAATAATTATGATAATGATGATTCAAGATTTGACGTACTTTCCTATCTGAATAGAATAGAACTTGGTTCTATTATGATTCCGCATTTTGATGTTATGATTCCGCAGATTATGATTTTTATTCCGCATCTTGATGTTGCTATGTGTGAACCATTTTATTGGACTGAGTCCATAGAAGCATAGGGTTGGCCAGTTAAGGGTTGGACTTTGGAAGTTCGGACTTAGCTCGCATCGTGACATCCCGTGCTCTATCACTCTACTCTGTTATAAAAAAAAAAAATACTCTGAGTTTACTGGAAAAAGCGAGTGAAAAAGGGCAGGGCGGGGCGTTACAAGCCTTATTACGTGTGAATCATTTTAGTGGACTTTGTCCACGCACAAGTATGGTTGGCTAGTTACTGGCCGGGCTTTGGAAGCTCGAACTTACCTCACGTCGTGACGTCCCGCTCTCTCTCACTCTTTATTTAAAAATAAAAAAATAGACTCTGATTTTCGGTGAGTGAAAAAGGGCGGGGCGTTACATCCATACCATCCACTAACCCAATCTCGCAATCCAAACAATTCATTTCATACATTTTATTGATCTCATTCATAAAACATAGGAAAACCCTAGATCCACCTATTAAATCCAATCCGTTCATTCATCATGATTAGATTTAGGCCATTCATTTAACATTTCATATAAGCTAATCTTAGAATATCATTCATCTATGCATCATCTCATCATCTTATAGATTAAATCATTCATCCATCATCAAAACTCTTAGATCTAGGTTCAATTAATCCAAGCCCTCCATTTCATTGCATTTATACCTAGATACCTAATTAAACCCTAGTGCTGATGTGCAAATTTTACATTTATAATCTCGTAATCGCACGAACCATTTAATATTATAATGATTGAGTGCGAGGTCGAATCCAAAGGAAATCCACAAAATATATGCTTAAATTAAATTGGTATCTTTTAAATATATAATCTTTAGAAATCAATTCATGGAATTTCAATTTTAATTTAGATCTTAGAAAATCAAAGTTAACACCATTATTAACTAACTTATGAATTTAATAAGTCGCGAATCAAAAGTCCATCTTCTTTTTATTAAATTGGTGAAACATGAATAATAGTAGTATCATCTTAATTTAAACTTGCATGTTTTAAGACGAAAATATAATAACTCCAACCCTAGTTAAAAAATCTTGAGAGAGAGAGAGAGAGTTTTAATACAATGAATTAAGAAATTAAAAATGAAATGTACAAGATTCATATTAAAAACATATATTGAGCATCTTTTATACAACAAACATATAAAGTAACTAATGTAATTAAAGACAGGGAAATTGTAACACCCCGATTTCTCAATAAGATGAATATTTACGAAAATGCCCCTGGATTGGTGAATTCAATAAATGTGATTGTAAATAAGGAAATAGTGGGGTCCATTGCTCAAATTAAGATCATATGAGCACATTATGAATGTCAAGTTTGATTGTATGGGTAATTTCTCAATGAAGTGGATAATTACGAAAATACCCCTGATGTGTTAAATTAATTATTTTGTGATGTTAAGTAAGGAAATAGTGGGGCCATTGCTAAAATTAAGATCATATGAGCACATTATGAATGTCAAGTTTGATTGGATGGGTAATTTCTCAATGAAGTGGATAATTACGAAAATACCCCTAATGTGTTAAATTAATTATTTTGTGATGTTAAGTAAGGAAATAGTGGGGCCCATTGCTAAAATTAAGATCATATGAGCACATTATAAATGTCAAGTTTGATTGGATGGGTAATTTCTCAATGAAGTGGATAATTACACATGGGTGGCCAGTTAAGGTTCAGACTTGAGTAGTCTGAACTTAACTTGCGTCGTGACGCCGCCCGCTCTCTTTCGATGTTTTATTATTACTTTAAAAAAAAAAATTAGACTCTGAATTCTCGGAGAGGGCGGGGCATTACAAAAATAAATTGACAAATAAAGTAAATAATATAATAAATAAATGCATAATTTAAAGGTGGTTATGGAATTTTTCTCTCATCACCCAAAATTGATAGATAAACAAGAAACCTAGATATGAAACTCAGCGCTTAGAATTCAAGATTCAATTTACACATTTTAATTAAAGTTCATAACCTTAGATCTAATTAAAGTTTTGGATCCTAGGTTCAACATTCACAACCTAAGATTTTAATTAAATAAAGAACACAAATTAAAAATTAAAGTGAAGTAGAAAAGACATTGGACTTTTCAGGATTCTAAAATGGACGTTTCTTATTTATTAAACGGAAGAATTCAAGTACAAGAGTTGGAAAAAAATACATGAAATACAATAAATTAAAATTGCAAAATAAATCTCTCACTTGCATAGTTCGTGTATGCTCTTTGTCTTCAGTGTATTTTCCAGCCTCTAGGTCCTTTTGAGCTCCAGGTCAAATTTGAAATTATCTACTAGCTTAGTGCTCTATTTATATGCTCAGGGTTGGAATGGACGACTGAGATTTAATCTGGGTTAAGTTGTGTATTAATGGCTTGGATTAGATCTCATTAGAATTTGATGGAGGAGATTTAAGATGAGAAATTAGGGCTCCAATAGGGTATACACGAATTTAGGGTGGCTTGGCTCGGTGGCTAAGCAAATGTGGAGAAAAGATTGGGATTTAAGATTAGTTTGGAAAGTAGAGTGCAAATCCCATTTTTCTACACATGTATCATATTGCAGCTCCATTCAACTAGTATATGTCCGAATCTTGAAATTTTGTAAACTACAAAGTTGTAACCCTTGAAGTCTTCTTTACAACACAATAAGAATAGACGCAAATGGATATCGAGTTGAAAATTATGGTCCAATTATCAAATCTGTGTCGAAACTTGTCTTCCAAATCCCATTTTTTCTCCAATTCATCCTCCACAAGGCTTCACACGAAATTGACAATTGTACTCCTTGCCTTGGGCAAATTTGGATTATTTGGAGGAGGGGTGATGAGGTGTAGGTGATGTGGCATGAACCTAGATGGCATTTTGGGTCAAGTGCATGGAGAGATTTTTGTTACTTGGGTTCCAAGTTGTTTTATATCTAGGGTTTTTATGAATGAATGGCTATGATTGAATGGGACCTAGATCTAATGGCTCTAATGTAGTTGATTAAAATAGATTATATAAATGGTAGGTTTCCTAATGGAGGATTGAGATTCAAAGGTTGATCAAGATGGATAAAGAAATGTATGGCTTAAATCTAAGATGATGAATGTATGCAATGGATAAGTAAGGTGGCTCTAGGGTTTTACCTAACATTTATGCATGAAGTGGATGGTTATGATGAAATGTCCTAAGTCTAATAGCTTTAATGAGTGATGGTTGATCTAAATGAATGGATGATAAAATGATGTATGGATGGTCATGATCCTTAGGTTAATCTAGACGATGAATAGGTTGGATGGCCTAGATCTAATGTCATGAATGTGTGGCTTGGATTTGATAGGTGGCTCTAGGTTTTGACCTAATTTTGATGCATGAGGTGAATGGTTAGGTTGAAGGAATGAAGATGAGTGGTTAAGATTGCATTGGAGAGGAGATTGGATGGTGTGAATTGATAATGAAATGGACAAGGCTTGGGCGTGTGACAGGGTTATTGACTTGGGTTTTGGACCTATAAATGAGCACATGGGCCTCCAGAGAACCTTGGACTTGAGCTTGAGGACTTGGGCCTTTGTTGGACTTTGGAGTACACATTGGCCTGGCCCATCTGTAATATACGCATGGACTGCTTGTTGCTTGGCCCAATGATGGCTTGTGGATCTTTGCTTGGCCCAATTGAAGTGGATTTCCAGCCCATTGATCTTGAATTTCATCTTTTGCCTCTCCCGAAATTTAATAATTAAATTCACCACTTTAAAATCTAAAATATTGATTTAATCTAGACCAACCAATTTACATGAAAACCCTAAAAATGGAGTGAAATTAATCATAAAAATTCCAGATCTTCTACTTTATGTTCAAAACTTGCAATCATCAACAGACTTAGCTTGATTTCCTGAATTCTCTATTTTTATTCTAGAAACCTAAAAATTACATTAAATGCATGTGATATATACAAAATAAAAGCTAACTAGTCAAATTAGTAGGGGTAAAAATGTAAGATTACAGTGCTCAACAAATGCCCCCAAACTCATATTTTGCTAATCCTTGAGCAAAACTAACTAAAAACTACGACTCAAAAATTCAAAAATCTAATCTAATTCTGAACTAATTTTATTCCTAGACTAAACCTGTAAACAAAAACCTAAACTAAATCTAAAAACTACACCACTTTCTCTGGTTCTCTTGATTGCATTTAGCACATGCAACAAGCCTTTAAACCCTTATGTTACCCCTAGTGGACGAGTTGTGGTCTCGTGAGGGCTTTCAGTGATGATACCCATCTTTAGTAAGAACACAAAGATAAGAGAGTATGAACATCATACAACTCTAAATTTCATTTTACAAGGTTTATACCCTGAGTGTGGTGTGTGATTTAGCCAATATTAAGATAGACTTCTTTTTCTGAATAGACACAAGTTTTGTTCACACCGTTGGAAAATGCACTTTGACTGCAAACCTCACTGTATATCTCTTGGAAAAAATTAACACTCAGGGGTTTGGGTTCATTTTCTCTCAAAGTATATGTGAGCAGAATTTATGTATTCAAAATCAAAATATCTCACATATGTATTAACAAAGACGGTTCATATCAAAGAAAATGAATGATCTCATGAATAGATGCCATTGAACTAAGAACATTGAGTTATACACCATCATTTTCCCTCCTCTATTCTCGACATGAAATACCCCATTTAGACCTAAGATCAATAGTACTTCCTATTAGGACGAAACATGTCTTGGGATCGGGTCAAATCAAAGAAGGATAAAAGGCTCTAAAAATAATACTTTTAATAGAAAGGTTAGAGGTCTTCAAAATTTTGAATGGGATATTTTCCCTCTATTTTTCTTTTCAGCACTTTCAAAGAATTTTTTTTTTCACACCCTTCTTTGATGCCTGGATGTTCCTTTTTTTCCTTTTTTCCTAATGCATCAATTTCTTTTTTCTTCTCTTCATCAATCATTTTTCTTTTTCTTTTCAAGTGCCATTTTTTTTAGTACCATCCAATTTTTCATCTCTAATCTTTCATGGGTCCTAGGTTAGGCCACAAATATTTCAATGAGGCTTAACTCCATAACAAGAGTTGGGTATGGTAAACATGGCTAGTCAATAAAATAGGCTATATAAGGCTCAGGTGGGGAACTAACAAGATAAGATGACAAAAAATAGGTAGGCTTGAAAGCTCAAAAGATCCAAAAATGGCCTATATAATATCTTAAGCTTCATAAGATGATTTCGTTGTTTTAAATAAATTTGGAAAAATTTCAAGCATAGTAACTCAAATTTGATGGCGTTCTCAGTAATATGACAAAAATGAAGGATAAGGAGATCAACAACAACTTGATGCGCTACCAAAGAAAATGGATTTGACTTATAACCCTTAGAAAAAAAGAATGGCTCTAACGTTCACTTGGTTAAGTCTCCACTGGTATTCTTCCAGTGATTACTCGACTCATGAATATTTTTCATTTTCAAACTAAACTTAATATGGCTGTGTACAAATTGTTTCAGGTATAAATCCTATAAAAATCTTTCTGAAAAAAGTATGATATAAAGATCTCTATCTAAGTATTAAAGTTAAAAATGTGACTCTTTTTACATCAGATTGTCAAGACGAATGCTTTTCTTAAGTTAAAATTGACAGTTTTTTCGGTCCCAAGGAGTCTCAGCCTTAGCCTACTCTTCCCTTAAAAAGGTTAAGTCTGCCTCTCTCTGCCTAAGAACACAATTTTTTTATATTGGATTAAAGTGTAACCCCTCAATACCCCGAAACTCAAATTGAACATTGTCCTCAATGTTCCCTAACTACAATGATCAAGTGCAAATCAGAAAATATCAGAACAATGCTAACTGGGTTTGGATGTACCTAAAAGGGTTCACAATGTGAAACCTAGAAACGAACCTAGAAACAAAATTCCTAAATTGACTCAATAAAAATCCTAGGCTACACTAACTCTAACAAATTAACTAAAACCCTAAATTGACTTAATGCAAACCTAAACTAGACACTAAGGACTCAAACCGATTCTGACATAGACAAATGGATAGTTGGGTCTGGGTCATGGATGGGCGAATATGGGTGAGTGGGTGGATGGGTAAATGGATGGATGACTGGATGGGTAAATGGGTAAATGGATAAATGGGTAAGTGGGTAAATGGGTCTTCCTTATTAGTTCTGGTCAGATGTTGAACCTATAGGTTGGCTATCAAGTTAGGGATGGACTGATATGTCAGATCCTGTGATGGTTCTTGTGTGGGTGAAATGGCTAGTTAGGAGGTGGTGATAGTGACGTGGGTGGACCATCTATATCTATGACCGAGCTTGACTGAGCCACGGAAGCAAAAATAGGTGGATTGGTGGGAAGTGTAACTCGAACCAAGCGATTGGTTTAGTCACGAAACCAATGATGCATACACAAACACACACAAACAAAAGTCACACAAAAAATGCCTAAAGCTAGATTCAAACTTTTTTAAGAGAAAGTGAATTTTTATTGGCTGCTAATAGGACCCTATAATTTGTCTCTAGACTCACTCCTACTTTTCTCTCTAAATAATCTGTGTCTCCAATGAGACTTTAACCACAAGATGGCCAGGTAAGCTCCCAGGTAAGTGGGGGAGCACAGACGGCTTCTCCTCCCAGCTTATCTTTAGACATGCTCGACCTCATGCCTTGGTGACAAAACTAGCCTTAGACATCATTATTGAAGATAAACTATTCATTGGTTACAAAAATTGATTTAGATCGAAAAGGTACCTAATGAGCATAAAACCCTAAAATTTAACCTAATGGTAAATTGATTTTACTTGGGGAGTGCATGAACCATTTTTAATTACTAGCCTTTTTTTCTATTTTTTTTTTTGAATGCAATCATAAATCTAACAATGCAATTGTAACGACCCGCCTTTTTTCTCTTTCTTCTACTTTCCGAAAACCATAGTCTATTTTTTTTTTTTTAGACAAAGAGTGAGCAAGATCGGATGTCACGACGCGAGCTAAGTCTGAACTTCTAAAGTCCGACCCTTAACTGGCCAACCCTATATGTGTATGGACAAAGTCCATGAAAATGGTTCACACATAACAATATAGACTTGCGGAATAAAATCATAACATGCCAAATTATAATAGAACCAAGTTCTATTCTATTCAGGTAGCAAAGTACGTCAAGTCCTTAATCAACATTAAAATATCATAATTATCCAAATAAACATCCAACCATCTAAGTTATTACATTTCCAAAGTCTAGTTACTCAAATACAAGTCCATAAAAGTAACTTAATCAAAATATAAACTAAATCATCCAAGCTCCTATGCTTGGCCCTCCTTGCATTCATTGTTCCCCTGGTTTCCTGTGTCATCCACTAGGGTAGAAGTAGGGCGTTAGAACAATGCGCCCAGTAGGTATTCCAATTAGAGTTAACACATGATTAATACAAAACATATATAATAATATCATAATGTCAAAACGATATAAACCATGCCATGCATTGATGACAAATGCAATGAGTCCCACCCATCACATGTACATTTAAGTACCCCCACATAAGTCTTTCGGACGGCCCGACGGAGTGTGGACCCTTCGGTTTCTTCCTGATGGAAAAGCACATTAAGGTATCCCACATAGGTTTTTCGGACGCCCCGACGGAGTGTGGCCCCTCCAGTTACATATCCTTCACCCTATGCCATGCATGAGATGCAAATGAATCACATGCTATTTTATCGTATAAACATAGCATTTAAAATAACAGTTTGAAACATATTCCACACATGCTATTTTATCATACATAGTATTGAAAATCACAATTTGAAACATATTCCTTTACAACATAATTTCATCAAAAATAAGATAAAACAATTGTACATAAACCCATGGTTTCAAAGAGGTGGAATCCTACCAAAGACTACTACGTGTCCTTGCGTCTTTCGTCCAGTAACGACTCATGATCGTACACACCTTCTGAGGTCCCGTTACCTTATAATATATCAATCAATTAAAACATGTCCCATTTGATTTACTGTAACGCCCGCCCCTTTTCACCAAAATCAGAGTCTATTTTTTTTTTTTTTAAATGAAGAGTGACAAAGGGCGCAGATGTCACGACGCGAGTTAAGTCCGAGCTTCTAAAGCCCGGCCCTTAACTGGCCAACCCTACGTGCGCGTGGAACAAAGTCCACGAGAACGGTTCACACGTAGACATAAGCTTGCGAAGTATTAAACTAAGTGCGGAATTATAATAGAGACTATCCTACAGATTTTTAGATACCAAGGAAGTATGGCGCTTAAATTACTAAAATACCCCTAAATTCATAATTATATCTCAAAATGATAATGTCCAAAGTAAAGACCAAATCATAGTAAGAAATCTACATTATTACAGTCCGACGAACGAAGTTACTGCAATTACATTTCCAAAAATAAATTAAAGTAAACTAATTAGCTCGCTCCTCCAAGCTCCTACACTTGGCTCCCGTCATGTCCTCCGTTTCCGCCATCCCCTGCGTTATCAGCTAAGGTAGAAGTAGGCCTTAGACAACGCGCCCAGTAGGACTTCGAGTAAGGCTAACACATGGATTAGTGATAACAGGCACATAGGTAATAATATAATGAAAAACCATAAAATGAATGCAATGCCATGGGTGTCTTATGTCATGTGTCCCACCCATCATCCATACCATCATGATATCCCCATGTTTGCTTCTCGGTCACCCCGACAGAGCATGGACTCCGGTTATATCTCAACACATCAAGATATCCCCATGTTTGCTTCTCGATCGCCCCGACGGAGCATGGACTCTGGTTTCATTATTTTCCCGCCCATGCCATGCATGAGATGTAAATGCATTATGTTATGTAATATATATAACTCATAACCTTAATATATCATACATAGCCTTAACACGTAATGCTATAACCTTAAAATATAATTCATAACATTAACATAAAATTCATAGCCTTAAAACCCATCATAAGACAAATCATATATATATCACAATAAATTAAAGGAACCATCACATATCCATTGCTTACAAAAAGGTAGGAATCCTACCGAATACCGACTAGCTTCCCTTTTAGGTTTCCGTTCCCGAATCCGGTCACCGATCCCGCACCAATTGCGATGTCCGGTACCTTATTATACATTATCAATTAGACTCATGTTTTAATCATGTCCAAGTCCATTACCCAAGCCTTAGTGGGGTTCGGCCATATACCATGGCCGAACCCCACTATGTAGTTCTGTGGGTCTCATTTAATCTATTAATTATTTTAATTATATGGGTCTAAAAACCAACACCCTAGGCTTCATTTAATCATACCTAAGGTCATAATAAAAATGCCCAAGTCCAAGTTCATCCTCCATGGGGTTCGGCCATAGTGGTTCTTCATTTTAGCTATTATTTACGGTTTTTCCACTACCTCTTTTCCATGGTTAATCATTCACTTAACCATGTACATTTTTGTTCATAATTGATCCATACACTCAAATCCATTAGTGACCCATTTAATCATGCCATAACATCATTAAAACAACCATTTTTCTTAACTTTATCCTCATTAATTAAACACATACATAAACCCCTCCTTATCCCATAAAAATGACTTATAATTGAATCATCATTCTTAGCCACATCTTGAGTCCATAATTGATCCATCAACCATGTCATAAGATCCTTAAAATTAGCCATTTAATTAACCTAATCCTTATTCATTTAAACACACACATAACTCCCACTTAACCCATCAAATGGCTTGCAAAATAGGTCATGGGTTCGGCCATGGTGTATGGCCGAACCCATGATATCTTTTTCCCATTTTTCTTAGGCCTATTTACTACATTTTGATTCAAAATAAGTCCCTCCATGAGGGGGTTTAAATCACACTTTTAAACCATCATCCTTAACTACATTGGAGTCCATTACAACTATCAACATTCCCCCATTCAATACACCACCATAGGTTTCAAAAACATTCTATCCATAAAACCTCTCCATGGTTTTTCCTCATTTAAAAACCCCTTTAAAATCACTAACAATTAATCATTAGAATCTTAAAAATCATAAATCATATTCCATGGTTTCCATTCATTAAGAACCCCATTAACTTCTTCATGAATTTCCTCACTTAAAATTCTTACAAAAATCACTACATTTAGTCATTAACACCTTAAAATCATAATTCATCCTCCATGGCTTCCATTCTTTATAATCTCATTAAAATCATTTAATCACCTACCATGGGGTTCATGGTCCATCATTCATTCATGCCTTTTAAGGCCACAAAAATCATTCACATTTCCCATAAATTTCCTCATTTACACTCCCTTTAAAAAAATCACTACATTGAATCATAAAAACCATAAAAATCATAAATTATCCTTTCATGATTCTAATCCTAAAAACCCCATTACAATTCCTAAATTACCTACCATGGGGTTCATGGTTCTTCAAACATCACTTACATCCATACATTAAATAAACTTTAATCCATAATGTCCTTAATGCATCCTTCATTTTTTTGACCTAATTTACCCATTAGGGTTTATCCATTTTTCATTCTTTCATTGGATGGATTTGAGATCCAAGGCCCATGATAATTTGGCCACATTAAATCCAAGAAATGGACCCATTTTTAAACCTTAAAAACCTAATCTCTTGTTTTAGGAATACTTACAATCCAACGGCTCCTCCGGCTTCTCTTTCTCCTCTTGAACCCTTAGCCTCCTTTCTTCTTCTTCTCCTTTGTTGATCGGCTAAGATGCTTGATCAATGGTAAAACTCCAATACTTGGGTCGGCTAAGATGGGGTGTGTTTGAGAGAGGGAAGGGAGGAGAAGATGGAGAGAATTACCCTAAGGTCTTGGTCTTGGAGTGGTGTCTTATGCTTTGAGTTTTTTTTTTTTCTTCTCTTCTTCTAAGTCTTCTTCTTCTTTTCCCCTTAGCTTTCTTCTTCCTTCTTTCCTTGGTGTGGGACGGTTTTGAGAGAGATGAAGAGAGGGAGAGAGTGAAAGAGCTCGATGGAAAAAGATGAGGAAAAGAGATAAGGTTCATCTCATTTGGTGGAGTGACCTACACTCCACCATTTAATTTCTCCACCAACCAACATGGGATATTTTTTATGCTTTAATGGTGGTGGTTGGGATAAACCACACCAAGCCAACGTTTTTGGCTTCTTAAGATGAAATGGTTTAGTTTTCCATCTTTTGACCCCTTTGACCACCTTTTGGATAGTTTAATCATTTAATTAACTAAATAATTACCTTAGGTTAATTAATTCCCCCCTTAACTTAATTCCATTATTCCACCCATGGTTGATCAAGTCAACCATGGTGGCCGGCCCCACCAATTCTTGGTCCACATGCCTCCTCACTTGGTGAGGTGGAGGTGGGTCCCAATCGGCCATGTCACCTTGGTCAATTCATCACCAACTTAGGTGATTTAATTTTAATTAAATCCATTCCTCTTATTGGATCACCATTGGGCCCATGGCCCAATTAAATTCACCCTTACCCATTTACCTTAGAGCTTACATTATCTTGACCCATTGGGTCCTAAATGGGTATTGGGCCCAATTTGACCATCCTTGGCCCCATTGACCACCATTGACCATTTAAATGATTTTAAATCCAATCCATGGTCCATTGGGCCATACTTGGGTCTTTGTCCATATTTTGATCCATTCACCATTTATTCCATCAAATTTCCAATTTCCACCATTAAAATGAAATAATAGCCACATATACATTGATTTAAAAATTCCGGGCTATTACATTTACAATATTGTTTAAGTCCATAAACACAATCCTCATGGGGTTCTGCCATATTGTAATGCCCCACCCTTTTCGAGAATTTCAGAGTCTAATTTTTTTTTTTTTAAAAGTAATCATAAAACATCGAAAGACAGCGGGCGGCGTCACGACACGAGTTAAGTTCAGACTACCCAAGTCTGAACCTTAACTGGCCACCCATGTGTACATGGAATAGACCATGATTATGAATCACACATGGAACTAACATCAACATGCGGAAAAACCTAGATTAATTGCGGAAAAGAAAGACGAGATAGCAAGTAACAGTCTTAAACATAAGTTAACATAGATCAACCATCCAATGGTTATTAACCTAATCAAACCATAGTAAGTAATGAATTATTACATGTCCCACAAAAGTATTCAAAAGACAGTAATATAAAGTAGTTCAGTCCTTCATTCAGGCGCTTAGGCTTGGCTCCCCTCCCGGTTAACTACCTTTCCTTTCCCTTTGCTTGTACCTGCAATCTCCTCTGAGGATAGAATTAGGGCGTTAGATCAACGCGCCCAGTAGGTTCCCGAATCAGGGCTACCACATGGTTAGTCAAAAACATGCGAGACAAAATTCCATAAAAACATGCTATGTATGAAATGAACATGTAATGAGTCCCACCCATCACCATTCAACATAGCCATCACTTGACGGGATTCTCATCGTCAAGGTAACCCACAGTGGTCTTTCTGACACCCCGACGGAGTGTGGCCTCCGGATTCCTCCTGATGGGATTCTCATCATCAGGGTACCCCACAGTGGTCTTTCGGACGCCCCGACGGAGTGTGGCCTCCGGTTACAACACCATCATCCCATGTCATGCATGAGATGTCTATGCAAACATGTCATTTAGAAACATAGCTTTACAAACATACAAGTTATTGAAATCAACATAAAACAGCATATGAAATAGTGGTTACAATAAAGGTAGGAAGCCTACTGAAGAATCACTTCAGCATCCGTTCTTTCTTAGGCTTTAACCGGTCATGACTCGTTCGTCGTTCAACTTTCGGTACCTTATTATGCAACAATAAGTAAATCATAATCTTATTTACATGTCCATTCACATATGAGACCTAAAACATCTTATAAGTCCTTTTGATCAATCTCTTCATTTGGCTTGTATTCACAGATTTGCCATTGGTCTGTCCAATCTTTAATCCATCAAACTTACTCCATGGAGTTTGGCCATACCTTTGGCCGAACCCAATGGTTCCCTTATCCATTACTACATGGTTCTCCATTAGGGTATTTTAAACCTTTTAAATCAACATAGAACCATTACCAACTACTACTCATAAGCTTAGGCTATTTAACCCATTCATTATGAATTAGCATAAAGTCCAATTCTCCTAATAATCTCTCATCATTTATCATACATCTTAGCCATAAAAACAGCAACCATAATTCTATTTAAAATCACACATGCATCCATAAAATGACCCATGAAAACAGTCCATGGGGTTCGGCCATACTCATGGCCGAACCCTTATGGTTCTTTTGCTCAACAATGTCCTTTATTTACATACTAATTGGCTCTACCCCTTAGCCATGTTAAAACCATAGTTTAGCCATCCTATGGCCAACCCAAAATCAGTAACCTTATCACATAAAAATCTCCCAAAAACAGTCCACAAAGGTCTATGGTTTCCATGTTTTCCAACATGAAAACCAACCCTCTTTTACATGGGGTTCGGCCCTCCATGGTGGCCGAACCCAATGGTTATTCTTACTGTTTTTAAACCTCCAATAATTATGTATAAACAGTATATTAATATCAGGTTTTGACTTTCAAAGAAACTATCCAAAACAGTCTATAACAGTCTATGGTTTCCATGTTTCCCAACATGAAAACCAACACTCTTTCACATGGGGTTCGGCCCTCCATGGTGGCCGAACCCAATGGTTATTCTTACTGTTTTTAAACCTCAGATAATCATGTAATAACAGTATATTATTAACAGGTTTTTATCTTTCAAGCTAACATCCAAAATTAGTTCAATTTCATAGGGTTCGGCCATGCTCATTGGCCGAACACCATGACCTTTGATTTTGAACTTTTAACCCTTTATCTTGGGTCTGAAACCAACATCCAAATCCATGTTTTAACCTCCTCAAAACATGCATTTTAAATCCAAATAATAACATCTAATATCAGTCCAAACTATATGGTTTTAATTTCCAAAAACTATCAAAAACAATCACTTGTTTCCATGGGGTTCGGCCATGCTAAGTGGCCGAACCCAATGGTCCATTTCCATCTTTTAATCCACTGATTTCAGACCATATAAACTTCAGTCCCTATGTCATTCAGATCCATGTTTTTAACCATTCTAAAACATGTATTTAAATCTTAAAACAAAACCCAAAAACAGTCCACAAAATCCATGGTTTTCATGTTTCAAAACATGAAAACCAAACCATCTCTTTTCATGGGGTTCGGCCCTTCATGGTGGCTGAACCCAATGGTCATCTTAATCATTTCTAAACCTCCATTAATCAAGGTTAATCATTGGTGTATTCGGCCATGATCATGGCCCAATCCACACCCTATTTGTTCCATGTTTTTCAACAAAACTCAATGAAATAGTTACCAATTTTCCCAAGCCTTTCTTCTGGACTTTTGATCCTTGCTTCCTATCTTTTATTTCTTCCTTTCTTCCTTAATTCCTTGCTGGTTTAAGCTTGAATATTTGGTACCAAAAGCCTCTGCTGTTCCAGCCAAGAACACCAATTGGAGAGAGGGAGAAAGAGATGGAAAAACTTGGGTTTGCAATGACAAAAGTCGGCTAACCTTGGTGTTCATTGCTTTTGTATATCAGCCATCATAACCCCTCCACTCCCTCATCAATTCTTGCCTAAACCAATGTGCCACTTGCCGCCAACAAATGCACCCATTGGCATTCCAACGTTGAAGGCTTGGGGTTTCCAAATGGGATAGAAACCCCCCATACTCCATTTAATGTTTTGCATGAAACTCTCCATAACAAGTCCCCAACGTGTGGGACTTGTTTTGGTTTGTTTGAGATCACCACACCTCCTCATATTCCACTTAACTCACTGAATTTTCAGCCCATTTGACTTCCATTTTTGACTCACTCAACTCAATGTCCAACTCACCATAATTAATGCATTTCATTCAATGCACATGAGTTAACTCAACCCTTGATTTAATTCCAACTCACTTCAGTCCCACTCAACTGATTTAACTCGTGTTTTACCTCCCTAGAGGGTCCACACGGTCAACCATAGTCAACTCGACCCGTTGGGTCCACTTTTAGCTCCTTGACCCGTTTTTGACTCCATGACCCAATTATGGTATTTTGGTCATTTCTAATTGGTTTTTACATATGGATCAAGCCTACCCATTTTTTCTCCACTTGATTTCCAATCAAATAGACTTAACCCCATTTAATTTAAAATCACAAAACGGTCAAATACTCCAGTAAGACCCGATGGGTCCCATTTGAGCCCTTTGACCCATTTAGCCATTTTTGACCCAATTGATGTAAATTACCCATCCAATCAAACTTGACATTCATAATGTGCTCATATGATCTTAATTTGAGCAATGGGCCATACCATTTCCTTACTTAACATCACAAAATAATTAATTTAACACATCAGGGGCATTTTCGTAATTTATCCACTTCATTGAGAAATTACCCATCCAATCAAACTTGGCATTCATAATGTGCTCATATGATCTTAATTTGAGCAATGGGCCCCACTATTTCCTTATTTACAATCACATTTATTGAATTCACCAATCCAGGGGCATTTTCGTAATTATTCCAACCGTTGAGAATTCTTTGACCCAATTAACCATTTTGACCTAATTTGATGTACATTATCCATCCATTATAATTTGACCCTTATAATATGTTCATAGGATCTTAATTTGAACAATGGGCCCCACTATTTTCTCATTTAACATCATAATTAATAAATTAACCAATCCAGGGGCATTTTCGTAAATATTCATCTTATTGAGAAATCGGGGTGTTACACATACACCATGGCCGAACCCATGATTCCTCACTTTCACCCTTTATTACAACTTTGCCATTGGGCTAATCTTTAGTTAATATTCCATTCATTTTAATCCAACATGCATAACTCTAGGTCTGCCAAACATTCCCCATGGGGTTCGGCCATACACCATGGCCGAACCCATAGTCCATTGATTTCACTTAATTACCAAATTTCCATTATACCTAACCATAACCAAAGCATTCCAAAAATGATCCATACATAGTTCTTTTAATCAAAATACATGATCCAACAAATAGTTCATGGGGTTCGGCCATACACCATGGCCTATGTCCAATATTTTCACATATTTACAACATTGCCATCCATGGCTAACATAACCCATAATCCAATCCTTCATCCCTTGGTTTGGTAAACCATTCATTTAAATCTACCATAAATAGACCCTAAGTCCATGTTTTGATCCATACATAATTCATTCACCATGTATATGACTTATAATCTTAGGTTTAGGTTCCAAAATATAGGTCCATTCATTTATACATTATATACATGGATCCTCCAATGATCCACAACCATAGAACCGTAAATAAAACCATCCATTCCTTTAATTATATTAGGTCAATTCAAGACCCATAAAAATTGGTTCTCGGGGTTCGGCCATACCCCATGGCCGAACCCATGATATCATGGTTCCATCCTCCTTCTAAATTTATTTAATAATAATAAACACATAATTGAACCAAAGACTTGATTCATGGGGTTCGGCCAAACACCATGGCCGAACCCTATGATGTAAACTTTCTAATTATATTAATTTCCATACTTGGATCCATAAATCAAAGTTCTTTCCTTTTTTATCCAAAAATCCATAATTAGAAACTTTCTAATTTAATCTCCACCTTCCATTTTAATCAATTAACATACATTAAAAATACAAATACACCTTCTATGGCCGAACCCTGTGGTTCATAATGTTCTCTCCAAAAATTATTAATCATTGATCTTCCATTTAATCAATCACCATATTAAGTCCATTTATATTTTTCCATGGTCTCAATTTAATCCCTTCAAAAATCATATACCATTACCAACAAACTACCATGGGATTCGGCCATACAACATGGCCGAACCCTATGGTCCATTAATTTCTTTTTAAAATTACCCAAATATTCTTATATGGGGTTCGGCCATGCACTATGGCTGAACACTATGTTTCCTCCTTTCCATTCAAAATACCATGTTCATCCAATTTCCTTCCATGGTTTCCAACCCATAAAAATAACCAATGACCTTCCATGGGGTTCGGCCATGCACTATGGCCGAACCTTATGGTTCATTATTTCCATTAACATTATCATAATCATCTCTTAATTTTCTTCCATGGGGTTCGGCCATACACCATGGCCAAACCCTATGGTTCCTTATCTTAAATAAAATATCAAAACTACTTACCAGTTCCGCGACTCCTCCGATTTTTCCTTCGGTTGTTCTTGCTCTTCCAATCCTTCTCTTCCTTGGTCTTTTCCTCCTTCTTCTTGATCTTTCACCCTTGTTGGCTGCCCTCTCCTTCTCTTGTTATGAATGCCGTGAATAAGACTTGAGAGAGAGGGAGAGTTCGGCCTTGTGCATGTATGTGCCGTGCGCCCCTTGTGTCTCTCCTTTTATCAACTTCTAATTGATCCCAACTTAGAAGGTGTTGAGATAGCAATTGCCATGCGTCCCTCTCCTAACAAGGAAAGGACTCTTTTTAAAGAGATACACTCTATGGATTGCGCATAACTCCCACACGGCAAGGCATCTTATCTTCTTTATTTGGATTATTTTCTTTATTTGAATTATCTTCTTTATTTAACAATCCCCTTGTATCAAGGAAATAGACACCTTTTAAAAGATCTTATGCGCATCACCTTGGATGTGCAAATCCCACACATACGGCCAAGACCATCTATCTTTATTTAGTAATCCCCTTATGCGCATATTCATGGATATGCAAATCTTCATACACGGCTATGACAATTAATCCAAATCCCTTTATGAGCATAATAATTAATTGTAGACATAATGCATTACTAATTTAATTAAGGCCCATTTAATTTTATTGAAACCATTTCCACAATCCGTTGGGTCTTAATTGGGCAATGACCCAACATTTCACCCATTTATGATCCATATCTAATAATTCACAAATTAAATAGGTAATTTTCATATATAAAAATAACTTGAAAATCCGGGGTGTTACAGCAATACTCAAAGCAAATATGCACACAATTTAATCTATTGCATGAGACTAGCAACCTAAATGTAACGCCCCGGCCTTTTTCACTCGCTTCTTGCAGTAAAGTAAGAGTCTATTTTTATTTTATTTTTAAACGAAGAGTGATAGAGAGCAGGACGTCACGACGCGAGCTAAGTCCAAACTTCCAAAGTCCGACCCTTAACTGGTCAACCCTATGTGTGCATGGACCAAGTCCACGAAAATGGTTCATACATAGCAATAGAAACTTGCGGAATATTAACATCAAAATTGGGGAATCATAATAGAACCAAGTTCCATTCCATTCAGTTAGCAAAGTATGTCAAGTCCTTAATCATCATTCAAATACCATAATTTTCAAAATTAACATCCATCCATCTAACTTATTACATTCCGAAATCTAGATACTCAAATACAAGTTCATGAGTAACTTTATTAAAAATAATAAACTAAATCATCCAAGCTCCTATGCCTGGCCCGTCTTGCGTTCATCGTTCCCCTGATTTCCTGTATCATCAACTAGGGTAGAAGTAGGGCCTTAGAACAACGTGCCTAGTAGGTATTCCAGTTACGGCTAACACATGGTTAGTACAAAACATATAATAATATCGTAATGTCAAAAACCATATAAAACCATGCCATGCAATGATAACAAATGCAATGAGTCCCACCCATCACATGTACATAAAAGTACCCACCACATAGGTCTTTCGGATGCCCCGATAGAGTGTGGACCCTCCGGATTCTTCTTATTGGAAAAGCACATCAAGGTACCGCACATAGGTTTTTCGGACGCCCTGATAGAGTGTGACCCCTCCGGTTACAAATCCTCCACCCCATGCGATGCATGAGATGCCAATGAAACACATGCTATTTTATATACATAAACATAGCATTCAAAATCACCTTTTGAAACATATCCAACACATGCTATTATGCAAATAAACATAGCATTTGAAATTCAATATAAAGCATATCCTTTGAAACATAATTTCATCAAACATAAAATAAAACATATGTACATAAACCCATGGTTTCAACGAGGTGGAATCCTACCAAAAGAGCTAACGTGTCCTTGCGTCTTTCGTCAGGTAACCACTCACGATCGTAAACACTTTGTGAGGTCCCGTTACCTTATAATATAAAATCAATTAAAACCAAGTCCCACTTGATTTAAAATATTTAAAGTCCATAACCAATCCCCATTAATCCAATCATCATATTCAATCCATAAAATCCATTCAACTTGATTCATGGGGTTCGGCCACACACCATGGCCGAACCCTATGACATCTTCATTCCATCTTAGGTCCAACAACCTAAGTTTATACTTAGAAAGTCCACATTTAAAAACTTTCTAATTTCATTATTCAACTTCCATACTTAGAAAGTCCCTAAAATGGAAACCTTCTAAATTTATCATTTCCTATTCTTGATCCATAATTCCAAGTTCTTTCCATAAATAAATAGTTTCCAAAATTAGCATGCATCTTTCCATAAATAAATAGTTTCCAAAATTAGCATACATCTTTCCATACTTGGATAGTTTCCAAATTAAATTCCATAATTAGAAAGTTCTTAATTAAAACTTTCTAATTTAGTCTCCACTTTCCAAAAATAGAAACTTTCCTATTTTAATCTCCTCCTTCTATTTTTAGAAACTTTCTTAATAAACAACTTTCCATAATTAGAAATCATCTTCCATAATTAAAAGGTTTCCATAAATAAACCCTAGTGGGGTTCGGCCATACACCATGGCCGAACCTCACCCTTGGAGACAAATCCATCCTTTTTCATTTACCTTCTAAATTAGTAATCAACTCCATGGGGTTCGGCCATACACCATGGCCGAACCCTATGGTTCATAATCTTCCTCTAACAATTATTAAATAAAACATTCATCCCTTCAAAACATTGGTATTGCCTCCATGGTTTCCAAGATCTAAATTAATATAACTTCCATGGGGTTCGGCCATACACCATGGCCGAACCCTATGGTTCAAAACCTTCTTTTAAAAATTATCAATCCTTGATCCTTCATGATCTACTCATCTTATGAATTTCCTTTCCATGGGGTTCGGCCATACCCATAGCAGAACCCTATGGTTCATCTTATTCCAACCCAAAACCCATAATTTAAACCATGACTTTCCATGGCTTTCATTCCTTCGATATATCCAATAACCTTCCATTAAAAATCACCAACAACATCCATTAAAACCGTATGAATTTATTAACCAACTCCCATGGTTTTTTCCTCATTAAAAATCCATACATTTACCACGTCTACTTTCATGGAGTTCGGCCATGCATTGTGGCCGAATCCTATGGTTCATGGTTCCATTAAAAATTTCAAAAACCTTTCCCAATCTTCTTCCATGGGGTTCGGCCAACACCATGGCCGAACCCTATGGTTCCTTTCTTTTAAAACAAAAATATAAAATCAAACTACTAACCATTTACGCGACTCCTTCTGTTTTTTCCTAGTTGTTCTTTTCCTTCTTAATCTTTTCCTCTTGCTGGTTGCCTTCTTCTTCTCTTTGTTCTTGCCGAGAATGAGACTTGAGATAGAGGGATAATTCGGCCTTGGTGTGCAAGTGTATTGTCGTGAGCCCTTCCTTCTTTCTTTTACTAAACCCTCCAATTAGTCCCATAATAGAAGGTGCCATGCGCCCATTATTTATTTTAGCCATTGCTTAATGCCGTGCGCCCATGCTTGAGATAGCCATTGCCGAGTTTAGACTTCCCACTTTGGGAGAGTTCTAATTTAATTTTAGACACTTCCGTAATGCCATTTTAAGCCAAAGGATAGGACCACTTTTTAGACATCCAACCCATGCGCATATCTTCTATACAATGTCATACACGGCCATGCACAATCTTATTAAATCTTTAATATCTTCTCAAGATATTGTAGCATATCACATGGATTGTGCATATTATTTAATTCAAGTCCCGTTTAATTTTATGAAAACAATTCCAAAACCGTTGGGTCCTAATTGGGCCAATGACCCAACTCTTTACCCAATTTAAAATCCATAACTAATATTCACAATTAAATGGGTAATTTTCATACAAATTAATAAATTGAAAATACGGGGTGTTACACTAAATGCATGAACAAAGTAAATATGCAATATTTTTGTTTTTTTTAATGCAAGATAAATGTAAAACACCCTGAATAAAAGTTCTATAATGAGGTTAGGCACTTACCTTGGCCTGTAGTGCTTTCTTGCCTAAAATTTTTAGAGCGCTATTCAAAACCCCTATACATTGAAATACCACCAAACAAAGTGAAGATTCTGACTCTCATAAAGAATGCATGAAACCTAATCTAGATGCAATTTTCCGAAGCTACAACCAGTAAAGGAGATATAATATTTACAATCCTAAACAAAAAAATTAATTAAGACAAGACCATAAAATTTGAAATTGGGTTTCACCAAATTAATCAATAATTCCATAGTTTCCAAGATTTGATTTTTTTTTTAAACTTTAATAAGTTAGATAATATTTCTAGATTTAGAAAACTTCTAAGTTTGGAAATTTTTCTAACAATGGATGGTTACCAAAAATAGATTGTTCTAAAAATATAAATTGGTGAAACATGAATAATGGTAGTCTCATCTTAATTTAAACTTGCATGTTTTAAGACCATAATATTGGAACTCCAACCCTAGTTAAAGAATCTTGTGAAAGAGAGTTTTTATACAATGAATTAAGGAATTAAAAATTAAATATACAAGATTCATATTAAAAACATATATTGAACATTTTTTATACAACAAACATATAAAGTAAGTGATCTAACTAAAGGCAGGAAATAAATTGATAAATAAAGTAAATGACAAGAATTTTTCTCTCATCGTCCAAAGTTGATAGATAAACAAGAAACCTAGATATGAAATTAAACGCTTAGAATTCAAGATTCAATTTACACCTTTTAATTAAAATTCATAACCCTAGATCTAATTAAAGTTTTGGATCTTAGATACAACATTCACAACCTAAGACTTTAATTAAATAAAGAACACAAATTAAAAATTAAAGTGAAGTATAAAAGACATTACGGATAATCGGACTTTTCAGGATTCTAAAATGGGCATTTCTTATTTATTAAATGGAAGAATTCAAGTACAAGAGTTGGAAAAGAATACATGAAAGACTATAAAATAAATTTGCAAAATAATTCTCTCACTTGCAAAATTCGTGTATGTGTTGAGCACAGAAATCTTACATTTTTACCCCTAATTATTATACCAGTCAGTTCTCAATTCTGTGTATATTGATACATTAATATAATTTCTTAGTTTTGTAGATTAAAAATGGAGAATACAGGAAATCAAGCAAAGTCAGTGGATAATTGCTAGTTTTGAGCCTAAAATAGAAGATCTAGAATTTTAGTTATCAATTCGGGCCACTTTTAGGTTTTTCCTGTAAACTAGTTAGTCTAGATCCGGTTATAAGAGTCTAGACTTACTCAATATTTTAGATTTTAAAGTGTTGGAGTTAATTATTTAATTCCGGGAGAGTGAACATGCAATTCAAGTGCCAAAGACTGAAAGTCAAGATCAAATGGGCCAGAGATCCACCTCAATTGGGCCAAGCTAAATTCCACATGCTATCATTGGGCCAGGCCACATGCAGTCCATGCGCATTTCACAGATGAGCCAGGCCAATGTGCACTCCAAAGTCCAACAATGACACAAGTCCTCAAGCTCAAGTCCAAGGTCCACTGAAGGCACATGTGCTCATTTATAGGTCTAAAACCCAAGTCCATAGCCCATTCACACGTCCAAGCCTTGTCCATTTCCTTGTCAATCCACAACAACCAATCTCATCTCCCATGTAATCTTAACCACTCATCTTCATCCCTTAGTCCAGACCATTCATCTTGTAATAGCCCGAAATTTTTAAATCAATATATATGTGGATATTATTTACTTTAATGATGAAAATTGGGAAAATTGATGGAACAAAGGGTAAATGGATCAAGATTTGGACAAAGGCCCAAGTTTGGCCCAATGAACCATGGATTGGATTTAATTCATTTAAATGGTCAATCGGGTCAAGGATGGTCAAATTGGGCCCAATACCCATTTGGGACAAGATAATGTAAACTCTAAGATAAATGGGTAAGGATGAATGTAATTGGGCCATGGGCCCAATGGTGGTCCAATTAGTTGGAACGGGTTGAATTAAATTTAAATCACCTAAGTTAATTTGAATTAAGCCAAGGTGATGTGGCCAATTGGGACCCACCTCCACCTCATCAAGTGAGGTGGCGTGTGGACCAAGAATTGGTGGGGCTGGCCACCATGGTTGAGTTGGTCAACCATGGGTGGATTTCATAGAGGGAATTTAATGGAATTAAATTAAGTGGGAATTAATTAACTTAACCTAATGATCAAATTAATTAAATTAACTAAACTAATCTAATCATGGTCAAAAGGGTCAAAGGAGGGGAGACCAAAACAATCCTATCTTCAAACACCAAAAACGTTGGGACTTGATGGTGGTTGGATCATAAGCATAAAGCATGATAAATATCCCATGGGTTGGTGGGAGGAATTAATGTGGGTGTATCTTAAACAACCAAGAGATGAGATGACTTTTCATCTCATTCTCTCCATTCCAACGAGTTCTTTCACTCTCTCCCTCTTTTCATCTCTCTCATTAACGTCCCACACCCAAGGAGAAGGAAAGGAAGAAAACCAAGAGAAAGTAGAAGAAAAGCTTGGAAGAAAAGAGAGGAGAAAGGTGTAAGCTTGGCCACCACTCCGAGATCAAGCCATAGAATTTTATTTCTCATCTCCATTCTCTCCTCTCCCTCTCTCAAATCTAACCCTACCATGGCCAAACCCAAGCTTGGGGGTTTTCACCATTGATTAAGCATTTTAGCCAACCAACAAAGGAGAAGGAGAAGAAAGAAGGTTAAGGAAGCCGACGGGAGTAACGAAAGTCGGAGGAGGCGTCGGATCGTAAGTATTTTCTAAACAAGAGATTAAATTTTTCTTAGGGTTTAAGAGGTTTAGAAATGGGTCCATTTCTTGGATTTAAGGTGGCCAAAAATATCATGGCCTTGGATTTAAAATCCATACAAAAGATGAAATGAAAAATGGACAAAGTGGATAAATTAGGGTTAAGAAAAAAAATAAATGGATTAAGGATATTGTGTAGTTAAATTGATTAAGCAATGGATATATGTAAATATTTTTGGAAGTGAGGATTGGTGAAGAAATCAAAGGCCATAGGGTTCGGCCATGTAGTATGGCCGAACCCCACGGTAAATAATTGAGGAAATTTTAATGGGGTGTTAGGGTTAAAATTTTGGAGGATGAATTATGGTTTTAGGGTTTAATGATTAAATGTTGGTAAATTGTTTTAAAGGGATGGTAAATGAAGAAAAGCATGGGAGAAGTGAATGATGTTGATGGCCTTAACAATGGTAGATGATGGAGTATTTTATTAGGGTTTATAAGAATGGAAGCATGGAGAATAATTTAGGGTTGTAAGTGATAAATGATTAAATGTAGTAATTTTGAAAGGATTTTAAATAAGGAAATGTTGGTTAGCTTAAAGGGTTTTAAGAATCAAGAATATGCAAAGGTGTTGATGGTTTAACAGTACTAATTGGGTCTATGTTAAGGAATTTTTTTAAGGGTTGTAAGTGAGGGACTTGTGATGAATTCAAATGTGTAACAATGGACCCAAGAAAAATGGGAAAAGGACACCATGGGTTCGGCCATGGTGTATGGCCGAACCCATGGCCCAATTGTGAGCCTTTTGGTGGGTTAAATTGGAGGGTGAATGATGTTTATGGCCTCCAAAGGAAATGAGTGGGTAATGGACTCACTGTAGTTTAAATGCAGGAAGTAAACCCCATGGGAAGATTTGATGAATGGGGTATTTTGAACCCATGATCCATTAACCATTTAAAGAGTTAAGTATGGGGTTTTGGATGGGTTTAAATGAATAAGGGTTAGGTTAATTAAATGGCCAATTTTAATGATGTTATGTCATGATTAAATGGGTCATTAAGGGATTGAATTAATGATCAATTATGGGCTTAAGTAGGCATGAATGAATGAGTAATTAATCATGTAAATGAGTAGTGGCAAAAATGGTAAATATTGGCTAAAGTGAAGAAACCCACTAAGATATGATTAATGGGCTTAGAAATAGTTAAAATATGGACTGATTATGTGTATGTAATAAGGTATTGGATATCGTCAGCGGTACGCGTGTCGGTAGCCGGACTATCGGACGAAAACGAAAAAGGACGCGAGTCGGTATTCGGTAGGATTCCGACCTTTTTGTAAGCTGTGGATTGTGTGATGGTTTCTTTGATTTATTTTGGGGAATTTTATGGTTTATTATATGATGAATTTTAAGATCATGGTTTATGTATTTGTAACGCCTGCCCCTTTTCACCGAAATCACAGTCTATTTCTTTTTTGAAATAAAAAGTGACAAAGGGCGCGGACGTCACGACGCGAGTTAAGTCCGAGCTTCGAAAGACCGGCCCTTAACTGGCCAACCCTACGTGTGCGTGGAACGAAGTCCATGGAGAATGGTTCACACGTAGGAAGCAAGCTTGCGGAATATTACCCTAAGTGCGGAAATGACAATAGTGGCTAACCTACCATTTTTAGATAGCAGGGAAGATAGTATTCATAATATTACCAAAACATCTCAACATCTCAATTTTCCAAAATAGAAACCTAACATATAGCAAGTAATCTGAATTATACAGTCCGACAAGCTAAATTTTACCAATACACATTTCCCAAGATAAACTTAAATAAAAGAACTAGTCTGCCTTCCCAAGCTCCTACGCTTGGCTCCCGTCTCGTCCTTCGTTTTCGGCATCTCCTGTGTCATCAGCTAGGGTAGAAGTAGGGCGTTAGACCACGAGCCCAGTAGGACTCCGAGTAGGGCTAACACATGGATTAGTGATAACAAGCAATACAGATAATAATATAATGAAAAGCCACAGAATGGATGCCATGCCATGGGTGTCTGTGTTATGAATCCCACCCATCATCCTTACTATCCCGATACCATATCCCCCTTGACGGCAAAGCACTCATCAAGGTAACATTAACACAAGTATCCCCCTTGACGGCCAAGCACTCATCAAGGTAACATCAACACAAGTATCCCCCTTGACGGCAAAGCACTCATCAAGGTATCAACATAAGTATCCCCTTGACGGCCAAGCACTTATCAAGGTAACATCAACACAAGTATCCCCCTTGACTGCAAAGCACTCATCACGGTAACATCAACATAAGTATATCCTCCTGTCATATCCCTCCAATGCCATGCATGAGATGTAGATGCCATATGCCATGTAATATATGTAAATCATAGTCATAAAATCCATCTTAAAACAATCCCATGATTATCAAAATAAATCAATGGAAACCCATCACATAATACCAAAATCCAAAACCCATCTTAAAAACAACCACATGATTACCAAAATAAATTAGAGGAAAACATCACATGATATTAAATCCAAAACCCATCTTAAAATAAACCATATAATTTCCAAACTAATTCAAAGAAACCATCACTCAATCCATGGCTTACAAAAAGGTAGGAATCCTACCAAATATCGACTAGTGTTCTTTCTTTCGTTTCCTCCATATAGACCCGGTCGCCGATCCGCGTACCGCTTGCAATGTCCGGTACCTTATTACATATTAACCATTAGTCCATGTTTTAACCATTTCTAAGCCCATAAATCATATCTTAGTGGGTTTCTTCACTTTAGCCAATATTTACCATTTTTGCCACTACTCCTTTACATGATTAATTACTCATTCATTCATGCCTACTTAAGCCCATAATTGATCATTAATTCAATCCCTTAATGACTCATTTAATCATGACATAACATCATTAAAATTAGCCCTTTAATTCACCTAACCCTTATTCATTTAAACCCATCCAAAACCCCATACTTAACCCTTTAAATGGTTCATACAATGGGTCATGGTTTCAAAATATCCAAATCATCAAATCTTTCCATGGGGTTTACCTCATGCATTTAAACCACATTGAGTCCATTATCCATTCATACCCTTTGGAGGCCATAAACATCATTCACCCTCAAATTTAACCCATCAAAATGCTCACAATTGGGCCATGGGTTCTGCCATACACCATGGCCGAACCCATGGTGTCCTTTTCCCATTTTTCTTGGGTCCATTGTTACACATTTGAATTTATCACAAGTCCCTCCATGAAGGGGTTTAATTCACACACTTAAACCCTCATCTTTTACTACATTGGAGTCCATTACAAATATCAACACTAGGTTCATTTTGGTACATTCCAAAACCACCAACATTAAATATATTTTGAGTCCATCAACTTAGCTACATTCCCCATTTGTTTTCCATGGTTCCAAAATACTTAGCCCATCCCAATTTCCCATTATTTTCTTAGGCCTATTTACCACATTTGCACCCATCACAAGCCCTTCCATGAAGGGTTTAATTTATACTTAAATCATCATTCTTAATCACATTCAAGTCCATAAACCTAGCCATATTCCCATTACAACTAATAACATTGGGTCCCTTTTGGTCCATCAACACCACCCACATTTCCCATTTATTTTTCCATAATTCATAACCATTAGTCCACCATTGGATCACCATAGGGTTCATTATCCATTCATGCCTTTTTAAGGCCACCAAATCATTCACATCATTCATACACTCCCTCATAATTCTTTTAAAATTTGCAACATTTAATCATTAAGCACTTAAAATTCTAAACCATTCTCCATGCTTCCATTCTTAATTAATTTAGATTACACAATGTCCTCCATTCCTTAAAACCCTAAGAAAATCACACATTACCTTCCAATTCCACATAATTCCATGCTTAATAACTTAATTACATTACATTCCTTAATCCATTTATTTTTCCTTAAACTAACCCTAATTTACCCATTAGGGTTTTGTCCACTTTCCATCCTTCAAATTGATGGATTTAAAATCCATGGCATAAAATCATTTGGCCACCATTAAATTTACAAAATGAATCCCAAATCTTAAACCCTAAAAATCCAAAATTTCTTGTTTAAGAAAATACTTACAATCCGACGCCTCCTTCGACTTTTGCCACTCCCGTCGGCTTCCTTAGCCTCCTTTCTCCTTCCTCTCCTTGTTTGATCGGCTAGGATGCTTGATCAATGGTGACAACGTCCAATCTTAGGATCGGCCATAATAGGGTTTGAATTGAGAGAGGGAAAGGAGGAGATGATGAGAAGAAGATGGTAGATCTTGACCTTAGAATGGTGGACCATGCTTGCACCTCTTCACTTTTTTCTTCTCTTCTCTTCTTCCTTTCTTAATTTTCTTCTTCTTTTTCCTTAGAGATGAGGGACGGTGGTGTGGGAGAGCAAGAGAGAAAGAGAATGAAAATGAGAGTGAAGTGGAGAGAATGAGATGAAAAAGTAACAAGATATACTCCACATTAAGTCTCCCACCAACAAAGCTTAGATATTTATCTTGCTTTATGGTGGTGGTTGAGATAACCACCACCCAAGTCCAACGTGTTTCATGGTGTTTAGAGCTAAGGTAGCTTGGTCTCCCATTTGACCACCTTTTGACCACCATTTTAACTTAACTTAATTAATTACTTAATTAGATCATTAGGTTAATTTAATTAATTCCCACTTTAATTTAATTCCATTTACTTAATTCACCTTCATACATCCACCTATGGTTGACCAATTCAACCATGGTGGCCGGCCCCACTAATCCTTGGTCCACATGCCACCTCATTTGATGAGGTGGAGGTGGGTCCCAATTGGCTACATCACCTTGGCCTAATTCAAATTAACTTGGGTGATTTAAACCCGCTCAATTCATTCCCACTTATTGGATCACCATTGGGCCCATGGCCCAATTACATTTACCTCCAACCCAATTACCTTAGAGCTTACACTATCTTGATCCATTGGATCCCAAGTGCTTATTGGGCCCAATTTGACCATCCTTGGCCCAATTGACCATCATTGACCCCTTAAATGAATTTAAATCCAATCCATAGTCTATTGGGCCATACTTGGGCCTTTGTCCAAATTTTGGCCCATTTACCATTTATTCCATCAATTTTCCCAATTTCCATCATTAAAATAAATAATATCCACCTATATATTAATTTACAAATTCCGGGCCATTACAGTATCTTATATGGCACAATGCAAGATTATGAATTATATGCCAAGTTATGAATTCTATATTATGACTATGGATTTTACATATTACATAGCATAATGCATTACATCTCATGCATGGCATGGGCGGGAAAATAAAGGAACCGGAGTCCATGCTCCATCGGGGAGACCAAGAACAGGCATGGGGATAGCCTAATAGGCTGTAACCGGAATCCATGCTCCGTCGGGGCGATCGAGAACAGGCATGGGGATAGCCTGATAGGCTATAACCGGAGTCTATGCTCTGTCGGGGCAACCGAGAACAGGCATGGGGACACCTTGATGAGGTTTTACCATCAAGGGGGATATTTTATGATTGGATATATCTTGACGAGGTTTTTCCGTCAAGGGGGATATGACATCATGATGGTGGGGATGATGGGTGGGATTCATAACACAGACATCCATGGCATGGCATTCACTTTATAGTTTCATTATATGATTGTCTACCAGTTTTCACGATATTATTATCTGTATGCTTGTTATCACTAATCCATGTGCTAGCCCTACTCAGAGTCCTACTGGGCGTGTGGTCTAACGTTCTACTTCTACCCTAGCTAATGACGCAGGAGATGGCGTAGCGGAAGGGCGCGACGGAAGCCAAGCTTAGGAGCTTGGGGAGGCAGACTATTTACTTTATTTAAGTTTATTTTAGGAAATGTATTTGAGTAGCCTAGCTTGTTGGAAATGTAATATTTTAAACTTATTACTATGTTTTGGGATTTTATTGTAGACATATGATGTTATGGCATTTAAGTAATTAAATGATGAAATCTTCCCTGCTATCTAGAAAAAAATTGGTAGGATAGTATTTATTATCATTCTGTATTTAATGTATTATTCCTCGAGCTTACTTCTACAGGTGAACCATTCTCCGAGGACTTCGTTCCACGCACCCGTAGGGTTGGCCAGTTAAGGGCCGGGCTTTAGAAGCTCGGACTTAACTCGTGTCGTGACGTCCGCGCCCTTTGTCACTTCTTAATTCAAAAAAAAAAAAAATTAGACTCTGATTTTCGGTGAAAAGGGGCGGGTGTTACACATCTCATGCATCAAACTTAGGTAAACCTTCATCCATCTATCCAATCCAACAGATACATGCATTAACATTAGATCTAGACCATCCAACCCATCCATCATCTAGATTTACCTTAGGATCACATGCATTCAAATATCACCTATGCGTCCATTCAATTAGATCATCCATCAACCATCTAAATCATTAGATCTTAGGACATTTCATCACATCCATTCATATATTCATAAACCTAGGAAGAACCCTAGAGCCACCTTACTTATCCAATGCATACATTCATCATCTCAGATTTAAGCCATGCATTTTATCATCCATCTGATTAACCTTTGAATCCCAACCTTCCATTAGGAAACCTACCATTTATATAATTTATTTTAATCAACTTAGCTTAGAGCCATTAGGTCTAAGTCCCATTCAATCATAGTCATTCATTCATAAAAATCCTAAATATACAACAACTTGGAACCCAAACAACTAAAATCTCTCCAGGCACTTGACCCAAAATTCCATCTAGGTTCATGCCACATCACCTACATCTCATCACCCCTCCTCCAAGCAATCCAAATTTGTCCAAGGCAATGAGACACTTGTCAATTTCGTGTGAAGCCTTATGGATGAAGAAATGGAGAAAAAATAGTATTTGGAAGACAAGTTTTGACACAATTTTAGTATTTTGACCATAACTATCCACTCCAATTTCCGATTGTGTTCATTCTTATTGCGTTGAAAAGAATACTTCAAGTTCTACAACTTTTTTAGTTTTCAAAATTTCATTATTCGGACGTTTACTAGGTCAAAATGGAGCTGAAAGATTGTACATGTGTACAAAAACGGGATTTGCACTCCACTTTCCAAACTAATCCTAAATCCCAATTTTTTCTCCACCATTACTTAGCCACCAAACCAAGCCACCCAAATTTCGTGTATACCCTATTGGAGCCCTAATTTCTCATCTTAAATCTCCTCCATACGCTTCTAATGAGATCTAATCCAAGTCTCTCATTTATCATTCAAACCAAGATTAAATCACAGCCGTCCATTCCAACCCTGAGCCTACAAATAGAGCACTAAGTCAACAATAAATTTTGAATTTGACCTAGAGCTTGAGAGGACCAAGGCTGGAGCAAAAGACAAGAAGACAGGAGCACCATTCGAATTTACAAAGTGAGAGTTGTAAATTTTACTTTTATGTTGTCTTTCTTGTATTTAATTTATAAGTGTTTGTACTGAATTCTTCCATTTAATAAAGTAAATCATTCATTTAGAACCCTGGAATATCCAATAAAGTAAATTCTTTTATGATTATTTTACTTTTAATTTGAAGAACACGACTTTTATTTATTTGATTGAACATGAGCGTAGGCAATAGTTAGGACATTGATTGTAAGTTTTGAATCTTGATTACTAAGGTTTAATTAATTAAATTAAAACGTTGTGAATCTTGTTTTATTAGTAAATATGAATTGTTTTTTAGATCTTTACGTGAATTTCAGATCTAGGCATTTACTTTGTTTACACATTTTGGGTGATGAACGGTCTATTCCAAACAACCAACCTTTACATTACTGCACCTTTAATTTCAATCATTTATTTTCATGCAATTTAATTCTCTGCATTTTAATTATGTTAAATCCCATGTTCGTTGTGTAATTTTTGTTCTAACCTAAATCATATATGTTTTATTTTTTTTAATTCTTTAATTCATGCTATTCTTTTATTCTTTTAATTCTTTTTATTTACACTCTCGCTCAAAATTCATTCAATTAAATATTGGAGATGTGGTACTTTAATCTTATAACTTGTAATTTTAACTATGATTAAGATTATCAATTAATTCACCATTTTAATTCAAGGACAATTAATTCACACATCTTATTTGCTTATTTTCCAATTTAGATACATGACTCATATAAAGGTTCTACTTCTTGAAAATAATTCTTTTTAAAAGAACACAAATTTGATTTTAATACAAATATTTTGAGATTTTCCTTTAGGTTCGACCTCACACTCAATTGCTATACTATACATGGTTCGTGCGCCTGCGAGATTTACAAATTTAAAACAACAATAATATGCTCCTTGTCTTCAGTGTATGTTCCAGCCTCTAGGTCCTTTTGTGTAATACCCCGAATTTTCAATTATTATCTTGTATGAAAATTATCCATTTAATTTGTGATTATTGGTTATGGATTTCTAATTGGGCAAAGAGTTGGGTCATTGACCCAATTAGAACCCAACGATTTTGGAAAGAGTTCCAATAAAAATTTAAATGGGTTGAATTATCTTAGTAATGTATTATGTCCGAAGAATTAATTAAAAGATTAGGACATGGCCGAACATTGGATTTGAATATCCAAGGAGATGTTTAAAAATCAAATGAGGATTTCTTTGGCTGTGTATGACATACCAAAGTGGGAAGGTCGGCCATTTCCATTTAAGATAAAAGCAAGGGGCGCATAATACTTACTAAAAATTAAATAACAAGGGGCGCATGTTATTTTCTAACTAAAGATAACACAAGGGGCACTTCCTAAATATGGACCAAGGAAGATTATAAAATGAGAGGAGGGCAAGGGTACACGGTCTTTACACTCTTCGTTGCCGAGTTTATTTCTCTCTCTCCCTCTCTCAAGTTCTCTCTCACGCCAAAGAGCAAGGAGAAGAAAAAGGGCAGCAACAAGAAGGTCATCACGGCTTGAGAAAGATCAAGAAGAAGAAGAAAGGAGAAGGATTGGAAGAGCAAGAAATCGGAAAACGGTTAGTACCTTATTTGATAAAATTATTTTGAAATAAAAGAACCATAGGGTTGGGCCATGGTGTATGGCCGAACCCCATGGAAGAAGATTGGAGATGGGTTTAATGATATGAATGGAAAGTTATGGTTTATTTTTGTTGGGTTATGAACATTGAAAACCATGGAAGGAAATTGGATGGCCATTGGGTTATGTTCGTAGATTTTAGATCATGGAAACCTATGATGGTTAAGTGGTTCGGATTTAAAAAGAGGACCTTGAACCATAGAGTTTGGCCATGGTGTATGGCCGAACCCCATGGAGTTGTGAAGATGTTATTATTGAATTTTTAATGGATTTAAATTAATGGTCAAGATCATGAACCATAGGGTTCGGCCATGGTGTATGGGCGAACCCCATGGGGTGGTTTTGGAATGGTAGATGGATTTTGGTTGCTAAGTTTGGAAACCATTCCAATTATAGAAAGATGGTTTCTAATCTAGGAAACTATCTAATTATGGTAAATGGTTACTAATTTGGGAAGTTTCTATTTTTGGAAGGAGTTGGCTAAATTAGAAAGCTTCTAATTTGGATGATTATCTTGGAAACCTTCTAAGTATGGAAGGACTTATGGTAAATTTGGAAACCTTCTAATTATGGAAGGGTGGATGACTAATTAAGAAACTTTCTAAATATGGACCTTTTAATTGTGGACTTTTAAATTATGGGAGATGATTTCTAAATAAGGATTTTGGAAACCATAGGGTTCGGCCATGGGTATGGCCAAACCCCATGAAGTTGGATTGGTATTTTAATGTAAGTAAATTTATTAAAATACAAGGATGGTTATTAATTTAGAAAGGATCTAAGGAGGAGATTAAATTAGTAACTAACTAATTATGGAACTTAGAGTAAATGGAAGGTGATTCTAAATTTGGAAACCTTCTATTTATGGAAGGTTGGCCATGAATGGCAATTTTGTAATTATGGAAGTTGGATGCTAAAATAGGAAACTTTCTAAGTATGGATTTATTAATGTTATACACCATAGGGTTCGGCCAAGGTGTATGGCCGAACCCCATGGACCAAATTAAGGGACCATATGGCATTTTAAGTCATGGTTAATGGTTGATTTATGAATCGAATCATGAACCTATTTTATGAGTTTAGATTGATGTATTAATGAACAAAAGGTTGGAAATAATTAGGCCAATGGCAAAGTTGTAATCACATGCCAAAGTGAGGGATCATGGGTTCGGCCATGGTGTATGGCCGAACCCATGAGGAGTATTTGATTGACTTGTTTTGGTTAAGGAAATTTTATAAGGTCTAGTTAAGGTAGTTTAAATGAATGAGGGAAACAATGGCAATTTTGTAAATGTATGGAAATATTGGACATAGGGTTCGGCCATAGTGTATGGGCGAACCCCATGATTTAATTATTGGACTATGTGATTGGATTCAAGAAGTGAGTATTATTTGGAACCTAAGCAAGGAAAAAGGGCTATGGTTATGAACAATGGCATAATTGTAATTAACTAAAGATTAGACCATGGGTTCGGCCATGGTGAACGGCCGAACCCCATGGGGTTTTGTTTATAGACTTAGAACCTTGTAAATCAAGTGGCACTTGGTGTTGATTTATTATTATATTATAAGGTAATGGGATCTCGCAAGCGGTACGCGATCGGTGATCGATTCTTGGACGAAAGATGCAAAGCACACGTTAATGGTCTTTGGTAGGATTCCACCTTTTTGAAACCATGGGTTTATGTACACTTGTTTTTATCTTATGTTTGATGAAAATTATGTTTCAAAGGATATGCTTTATATGAATTTTAAATGCTATGTTTATTTGTTTACATAGCATGTGTATTGGATATGTTTCAAAAGGTGATTTTTAATGCTATGTTTATGTTATAAAATAGCATGTGTTTCATTGGCATCTCATGCGTGGCATGGGGTAGAGGATCGGTAACCGGAGGGGTCACACTCCGTCGGGGCGTCCGAAAAACCTATGTGCGGTACCTTGTTGTGATTTCCATCAAGAAGATTCCGGAGGGTCCACACTCCGCCGGGGTGTCCGGATGACCTATGTGATGGGTGGGATTCATAACACATACATCCATGGCATGGCATTCACTTTATAGTTTCATTATATGATTGTCTACCAGTTTTCACGATATTATTATCTGTATGCTTGTTATCACTAATCCATGTGCTAGCCCTACTCAGAGTCCTACTGGGCGTGTGGTCTAACGTTCTACTTCTACCCTAGCTAATGACGCAGGAGATGGCGTAGCGGAAGGGCGCGACGGAAGCCAAGCTTAGGAGCTTGGGGAGGCAGACTATTTACTTTATTTAAGTTTATTTTAGGAAATGTATTTGAGTAGCCTAGCTTGTTGGAAATGTAATATTTTAAACTTATTACTATGTTTTGGGATTTTATTGTAGACATATGATGTTATGGCATTTAAGTAATTAAATGATGAAATCTTCCCTGCTATCTAGAAAAAAATTGGTAGGATAGTATTTATTATCATTCCGTATTTAATGTATTATTCCTCGAGCTTACTTCTACAGGTGAACCATTCTCCGAGGACTTCGTTCCACGCCATAGTGTATGGGCGAACCCCATGATTTAATTATTGGACTATGTGATTGGATTCAAGAAGTGAGTATTATTTGGAACCTAAGCAAGGAAAAAGGGCTATGGTTATGAACAATGGCATAATTGTAATTAACTAAAGATTAGACCATGGGTTCGGCCATGGTGAATGGCCGAACCCCATGGGGTTTTGTTTATAGACTTAGAACCTTGTAAATCAAGTGGCACTTGGTGTTGATTTATTATTATATTATAAGGTAATGGGATCTCGCAAGCGATGCGCGATCGGTGATCGATTCTTGGACGAAAGATGCAAGCACACATTAGTGGTCTTTGGTAGGATTCTACATTTTTGAAACATGGGTTTATGTACACTTGTTTTTATCTTATGTTTGATGAAAATTATGTTTCAAAGGATATGCTTTATACGAATTTTAAATGCTATGTTTATTTGTTTAAATAGCATGTGTATTGGATATGTTTCAAAAGGTGATTTTTAATACTATGTTTATGTTATAAAATAGCATGTGTTTCATTGGCATCTCATGCCTGGCATGGGGTAGAGGATCGGTAACCAGAGGGGTCACACTCCGTCAGGGCATCCGAAAAACCTATGTGCGGTACCTTGTTGTGATTTCCATCAAGAAGATTCCGGAGGGTCCACACTTCGCCGGGGCGTCCGGAAGACCTATGTGGTGGGTATATTTATGTACGTGTGATGGGTGGGAATCATTGCATTTGTCATCATTGCATGGCATGGATTTTATATGGTTTTGACATCACTATATTATTATATATGATTTGTACTAACCATGTGTAAGCCGTAACTGGAATACCTTCTGGGCGCGTTGTTCTAACGCCCTACTTCTATCCTAGTTGATGATACAGGTAATCAGGGAAACGAGGAACGCAAGACGGGCCAGGCTTTGGAGCTTGGATGATTTATTTTATATGTTCTGAATAAAGTTACTTATGGACTTGTAATTGAGTAACTAGTTTCGGAATGTAATAACTTAGATGGTCGGATGTTAGTTTGATGATTATGACGTTTTAATAATTATTAAGGACTTGACGTACTTTGTTATCTGAATGGAATAGAACTTGGTTCTGTTATGATTCCGTAAATTGATGTTATGATTCCGCAGGTTATGATTTTTATTCCGCAAGTTGATATTGTTATGTGTGAACCATTTTCGTGGATTTAGTCCATGCACACATAGGGTTGGCCAGTTAAGGGTCGGATTTTGGAAGTTCGGACTTAGCTCGCATCGTGACGTCCCGCGCTCTATCACTCCACTCTGTTATAAAAAAATAAAAAAAAGAGACTCTGAATTTACGGGAAGAAGCGAGTGAAAAAGGGTGGGGCGTTACATTTTGAGCTCCAGGTCAAATTCGAAATTTACTGTTGGCTTAGTGTTTTATTTATAGGCTCCGGGTTGGAATGGACGGTTGAGATTTAATTTGGGTTAAGTTGTGAATTGATGTCCTGGAATGGATCTCATTAGAAGTGGATGGAGGAGATTTAAAATGAGAAATTAGGCTCCAATAGGGTATACACGAATTTAGGGTGGCTTGGCATGGTGGCTAAGCAATGGTAGAGAAAAGATTAGGATTTACGATTAGTTTGGAAAGTAGAGCAAATCCCGTTTTTCTACACATGTACCATCTTGCAACTCCATTTTGACCAAGTAAATGTCTGAATCTTGGAATTTTGTAAACTGCAAAGTTCTATCCCTTGAAGTCTTCTTTCTAACGCAAGAAAAATAGACACAAATGGATATCAGAGTGGGAAATTAGGGTCCAAATACGAAATATATGTCGAAACTTGTCTTCCAAATTCCATTTTTTTCTCCATTTCTTCTTCCACAAGACTTCACTCGAAATTGACAAGTTTACTCCTTGCGTTGGGACAATTTGGATTGTTTGGAGGAGGGGTGATGAGGTGTAGGTGATGTGGCAGGAACCTAAATGGGATTTTGGGTCAAGTGCATGGAGAGATTTTAGTTGCTTGGGTTCCAAGTTGTTATATATCTAGGTTTTTTTGAATGAATGGCTATGATTGAATGTGACCTAGATCTTGTAACGCCCACCCCTTTTCAGTAAAATCAGAGTCTATTTTTTTTTTTTGTAACTACAAAGAGTGACAAAGGGCGCGGGACGTCACGACGCGAGTTAAGTCTGAGCTTCTAAAACCCGACCCTTAACTGGCCAACCCTACGTGTGCGTGGAACTAAGTCCACGAAGAACGGTTCACATGTAGAAGTAAGGTTGCGGAATATTAAGCTAAGTGCGGAATTATAATAGAGACTATCCTACAAATTTTATATAGCAGGGAAGATATATTCATTGAATTTCTAAAACACCTCAGAATCATAGTGTCCAAAATAAAATCCAAAACATAACAGGTAATCTAAGTTATTACATTCCGACGAGCTAAGCTACTCAAATTACATTTCCAAAATAAATCTTAAATAAACTAAGTAGCTCGCTTCCCCAAGCTCCTACGCCTGGCTCCCGTCTCGTCCTTCGATTCCGCCATCTCCTGCGTCATCAGCTAAGGTGGAAGTAGGGCGTTAGACAACGCGCCCAGTAGGACTCCGAGTAGGGCTAACACATGGATTAGTGATAACAAGCACATAGGTAATCATATAATGAAAACTATAAAATGAATGCCATGCCATGGGTGTCTTATGTCATGTGTCCCACCCATCATCCATACCATCATGATGCCATATCCCCCTTGATGGAAAAACCTCATCAAGATATCCCCATGTTTGTTTCTCGGTCGCCCCGACGGAGCATGGACTCCAATTATTCTCAACAAAATCAAGATATCCCCATGTTTGCTTCTCGGTCTCCCCGACGAAGCATGGACTCTGGTTATCTCTCAACACATCAAGATATCCCCATGTTTGCTTCTCGGTCATCTCGACGGAGCATGGACTCCGGTTATAGCATATCAAGCTATCCCCATGTTTGTTTCTCGGTCGCCCCGATGGAGCATGGACTCTGGTTTCATTATTTTCCAGCCCATGCCATGCATGAGATGTAGATGCATTATGCTATGTTATATATATAGTCATAGCTTTAATATAGAATTCATAACCTTAATATATAATTCGTTGCCTTGCAATATGCCATATATTATATATAAATCATAGTCTAAAAACTCATCATAAACATATCACATGATTACTAAAATAAATTAATAAAACATCCATACACACATAATCCACGGCTTACAATAAGGTTGGAATCCTACCGAATACCGACTAGCGTCCTTTTTCGTTTTCGTTCTATAATCTGGTCACCGATACGCACACCGCTTGCGACGTCCGATACCTTATTATATATTAATAATCAATCCATGTTTTATCATATATAAGTCCATTATCCAAGCCTTAGTGGGGTTCGGCCATACACCATGGCCGAACCTCACTAGCTAGGTTTGTGGGTCCCATTTAATCCATTAATTATTTTAATTACATGAGTCTAAAAACCAGCCACCCTAGGCTTTATTTAGCCATACATAAGGTCATTTTTAAAGCACCTAAGTCCATGATTAATCTCCATGGGGTTCGGCCATTACTCTTCCATGGTTAAATCCTCATTTCATCCATGCACACTTAAGTCTATAATTGATCATTAAACTTAGATCCCTTAGTGCCTCATTTAATCATGCCACAAAACCATTAAAAACAACCTTTTTTTCTTAACTTAAACCTCATTAATTAAGACACATACATAACCCCATACTTAGCCCATCACATGGCTCATAAATTGGGTCATGGGTTCGGCCATACACCATGGCCGAACCCATGATGTCTTTCTTCCCCATTTTTCTTGGATCCTTGTCACACTTTGGATCTACTACAAATCTTCCCATGAAAGGTTTACATCATGCATTTAAATCACCAATCTTTGATCATCAATTTGGTACATTTTGGTCCATCAAAACTACCAACACATCCCCCATTATTTTTCCATATTTACATATCCATTAAAATTATGAATACATTACCATAGGGTTCAAAGCATTCTATCCATAAAATCTCTCCATGGTTTTCCGCATTTAAAAACCCCTTTAGAAATCACTAACATTCATTCATTTAACACTTTCAAAATCATTAACCACTTAACATAGCCTCCATTCTCTAAACCCATTAAAATTCTAACATCATCACCATAAGGTTCATGGTCCATCATTCATTCATGCCTTTTAAGGCCACAAACATCATTCACATCTCCCATAAATTTCCTCATTTACAATCCCTTTAAAAATTACCACATTTAATCATTAAAACCCTAACAATCATAAATTATCCTCCATTTATTTTTCTTAATCTCTCCTTCCCATTTTTGTCCATTCCTTACTTCATTTTTTGGATGGATTTGAGATCCAAGGCCCATGATGTTTTGGCCACCATTAAATCCAAGAAATGGACCCCAAATCTTAAACCTTAAACAAATCTAACCTCTTGTGTAGAAATACTTACAGATCCGACGGTTCCTCCGACTTTTCTTTCTCCTCTTGGACTCCTTGGCCTTCTTATTCTTCTTCTCCTTTGTTGGTCGGCCAAGATGTGTTTGATCAAATGAAAAACATCAAAGCTTGGGTCAGCTAAGATGGAGTAGATTTGAGAGAGAGAGAGGGGGAGAGGATGGCTCAAGCTTTGGTATTGAGGTGGAGGGCCCAAGCTTGAACTTCTTTCTTCTCTTCTTAGTTTTTCTTCTTCTTTTCTCTTTGGTGTCGGTCGGCAATGAGAGAGCAAGAGAGGGAGAGAGTGAAAGAGTTAGATGGAAAGAGATGGAGAAAAGAGATAAGATTCATCTCATTTAGTTGAGTGACTTACACTCCACCATTTAATTCTCCCACCAACCAAGCATGGGTTCATGTGCTTAGTGGTGGTGGTTGGGATAAACCACCACCCTTAGCCAACGTTTTTTGGTGTCTTGTAATGAGATGGTTTGGTCTTCCATTTTACCGTTTGACCACCTTTTGGATAGTTTAATTATTTAATTAATTAGATAATTAACTTAGGTTAAATAATTCCCACTTAACCTAATTCCATTTTCTTAAACTCCCTCCATGTATCCACCCATGGTTGACCAATTCAACCATGGTGGCCGGCCCCACCAATCCTTGGTCCACACGCCACCTCATTTGGTGAGGTGGAGGTGGGTCCCATTTGGCCATGTCACCTTGATCACTCCATCACCAACTTAGATGATTTAATTAAATCCATTCCAACTAATTGGATCCCCATTGGGCCCATGGCCCAATTAAATTCCCTCCTATCCATTTACCTTAGAGCTTAAATCCTCTTGGCCCATTGGGTCCCAAACGGGTATTGGGCCCAAATTTGACCATCCTTGGCCCAATTGACCATCATTGACCACTTAAATGAATTTAATCCAATCCATGGTCCATTGGACCATACTTGGGCCTTTGTCCAAATTTTGATCCATTTACCATCTATTCCATTAAATTTCCCAATTTCCATCATTAAAACAAATAATAGCCACATATTCATTGATTTAAAAATTCCGAGCTATTACAGATCTAATGGCTCTAAGGTAAGTTGATTAAAATAGATTATATAAATGGTACGTTTCCTAATGGAGGGTTGAGATTTGAAGGTTGATCAAGATGGATAAAGAAATGTATGGCCTAAATCTAAGATGATGAATGTATGCAATGGACAAGTAAGGTGGCGCTAGGGTTCTACCTAACATTTATGCATGAAGTGGATGGTTATGATGAAATGTACTAAATCTAATGGCTTTAATGAGTGATGGTTGATCTAAATGGATGGATGATAAAATGAAGTATGGATGGTCATGATCCTAAAGTTAATCTAGACGATGGATAGGTTGGATGGCCTAGATCTAATGTCATGAATGTGTGAGTTGGATTAGATTTGATGCATCAGATGAATGGTCAGGATGAAGGGATGAAGATAGTGGTTAAGAGTGCATTGGAGAGGAGATTGGATGGTGTGGATTGATAAGGAAATGGACAAGGCTTGGGCGTGTGATAGGGTTATGGACTTGGGTTTTGGACCTATAAATGAGCACATGGGCCTCGAGTGAACCTTGGACTTGAGCTTGAGGACTTGAGCCTTTGTTGGACTTTGGAGTGCACATTGGCCTGGCCCATCTGTAATATGTGCATGGACTGCTTGTGGCCTGGACCAACGGTCGCCCGTGGAGCTTAGCTTGGCCCAATTGAAGTGGATCTCTGGCCCATTGCTTGATTTCTTGAATTCTCCATTTTTATTATACAAAACTAAAAAATGACATTAAATGCATGTGATATATACAAAATCAAGGCTATCTAGTCCAATAATTAAGGGTAAAATTATAAGATTTCACTGCTCAACACCTAGATTGTAGCCACTCATTGGCATAATACATTGCATTACACGACACTGTAATGCCTTGCCCCTTTTCACTAGCCGAAAATTAGAGTATATATATTCTTTTAAAAATTAAATAGAGTGTGAGAGAGCGAGACCGTCACGACGCGAGCTAAGTCCGGGTTTCCAAGCCCGACCCTTAACTGGCCAACGATACGTGTGCGTGGACCAAGTCCACTAAACAGTTCACACGCTACATCAATTGCGGAATAATCATATGGATTAAGATTTCATCCATAAACATAACATCAATTCTAAGCAAGGAAGTCAATCACATAAAATTAACTGAGGTTCAAATATCCAACACATAGTCAAACCATAGCAAAATAAATCTAAGTTATTACAATCCCAAAGTGCAATTATCTCACATACATTGTTTCAAAATAAATATTAAATAAAGCAAGCATAAGCTATCCAACCTCCTAAGCTTGGCTTCTTTCACGTCCATCGCCCGTTCCATTTCCTGTTCCAACATCTAAAGGGTAGAAGTAGGGCGTTGGTCAACGCACCCAGTTGGTATTCTAAATAGGGTCATAAACATAAGGGATCAGTGTAAAATCAGAATAAGAGTATCATATTAGAAAACTATAAACATATCATAGTATCAAAATCAGCGCATGATAATCATATCCAAATCATGCTCATGTATATGTCAATTCCATGGGTGTCGTATGCCAATGATCCCCCACCCATTCTCCATATCAAACTTCATACAAATCAAATCAAGTGTTCCTTTGGCCAATTACTTCCACAGTGTTTTGTGATGTACCACCAGGTCACTGAATGCCCCCCACGTATGTTAATCGGAAAACTCGAATGGAGCGTGGACCCTCCCCATGTATGTTAATCGGAATCACAGAATGGAGCATGGAGTCATCCCACATATGTCATTAGGAATCAGTATTGACTCCTCCCACGTATGCTAATCGGAATCACCGATGGAGCATGGACTCCTCCCCATGTGTGTTAATTGGAATCACCGAATGGAGCATGGACTCCTCCCACATATGTCACTAGGAATCAGTATGGACTCCTCCCATGTATGCTAATCGGAATCACCGATGGAGCGTGGACTCCTCCCCATGTGTGTTAATCGGAATCACCGAATGGAGCATGGACTCCTCCCTCATGTTCCCTCCCATGCCATGCATGAGATCATGAATGCACAATTGTCATTTTGTATCAAAATACATATTTAATTGAAAAACAATTCACTAAAACCTATTCCATTCATTTTAACCAACATGATTCATCATGTTTGTAAATCAAAACAAGAACTCATACATATATAGATCCCGATGCATTTCAATAAGGTAGGAATCCTACCAAATTTCAGTTTACTGTCCTTGCTGTTCTGTGGAGGTCACATTCAATGATCACATCGAAAAGGAATTGCAAAACCTCTTTTACGAATCTCCTTTTCATTATTACATTTAACACATAAATAAATCAAATTGTTGATCCATTTGATTTCCATCATCCCCTACATCATCCCATGTTCATTTCCATTTATGCATCATTGTTCTTAAACCGGTTAAGACCCTCAAAGGGGTTCGGCCATACATTATGGCTGAATTGTGTTCAAGTACACAAAAACCCATCAATGGGGTTCGGCCATACAACATGGCCGAACCTGATTCTTTGGTTTTTGACCCCTTTTTTTTAATCCTTGTTTTATTTTAACAATGCAAGTCAATCATCATTTCTGAAAAAAGTTATTAAAAATCAATTTTCACTTTTAAATTCAGTTGACTGAATCAAGAATTCGGTCGACTTAACCTGGCAGATTACTGTTGGCTGCCTGTCCTACGGATGGTAGAAACCCGTCCCGCAGACAATAGAAACCCGTTCTCAGACAGTGAAATCCGTCCGCAGACAACACCCTATCCATGTCTGTTACCCGTCCGCGGACGGTCGAAACCCGTCCCGCGGACGATAGCAACTCGTCCGTAGACAGTGCAATCCGTCTGCAGACAACATCCTATCCATGTCTGTTACCCGTCCACGGACGGTCAAAACCCGTCCCGCGGATGAAAGAAACCTGTCCGCAGACAGTGCAATCCATCCGCAGACAACATCCTATCCATCTCTGTTTCCCGTCCGTGGACGGTAGTACCCGTCCAGCAGACAGTGTAACCCGTGTTCAATCCTCTTTTGTTTGCATGTTTTTAGATTCTTTTCTTCATGAAATCTACCCTTATCCTTTTTAAACATGTATTAAATCATTTATACATAAAAATCAGTGGACATACTCTACCCACTAACCAAGTTAGGGTCTTGTCCATTAATCTTTCAATCTCTAGCATCACATCTAGAATTTGAACATCACCTTACTTTTATGTCAATCTCATCACCATTCTTTGAATGGATTTCAAAGTCCATGGTCCTATAACATTTTGACCGTCCAATTAAATCAAGTATGAACCCCCATGGTTTCGGCCATTCCACTGCCAAAACTAGGTTCCCTTAGCTTCTTTCATTCATTTAATCCTTGTTACAAGATGTCCCTTGGCTTAACCAAGGAGACACCTTTCTCCCATCGAGTTCCATCCTTTGAGATGGAAACTCTCCACCTCCCCATTTATGTTTCCTCTCATGCCAAGGTGTCCCTTGGCTTAACCAAGGCACTCCTTGGCTTCCAACCTGTGCCCCTTGGGTTTCCTTCATGAGATGGAAACCCTCCATCTTCCAAGTTAACTCACTCATCTCAACTCAACTCTATTTAACTCACTTTAAATCGATTCAACTTAACTCAATCCACCTTGACTCAATTGAATTTATAAATCAACTCAAGCCAATTCAAATCATTTGAACTTATTCATTAACTCAATTCTATTTGAACTCACCCATGGTTGACCAAGTCAACCATGGCATGGCCGACTATGCACCATTTAGCACTCGGGTCCCACCTAGCCATTTCATTTACACACCTTGGTCTTAATTGGTTATGTAACCCAATTACATTGGCCTTACCCAATTACTTACAAATCAGCTCATCATGACCCATTGTATCCCCATTGAGCAATTGACCCATTTATTTAAGGCTTACACATTTATTTTGAATTCAACCTTATCCATGACCCGTTGGATCTTATTTGGGCAATTGGCCCAACTCCTTACCCATTTAAGGTCCAATTCAATTATTTCAATATCAACCAACAACAATTCATCATCAAATAAACCATTCCAATATATAATCATGAAATAAAAATGCAGGGTGTTACCATGTTACCCTCTTTTGAAATTTTCGTCTCGAAAATCAAGCGATGTGGGGTTCCAAACAAATTATACCAATAACTCAGGATGAGCTGCTCGCATTTCTAATTCAAGTTCCCATGTGGCTTCCTCATTACCATGTCGATCCCATACCACCTTGACGAACGAGATCGCTCTGTTTCGAAGCACCCTTTGTTCTTTCTCAATTACTTTGACAACCTTTTTGACGTAAGTCACATCGCTTTGCACCTCTATGTCTTGCATCTTCAGTACGTGCGAGGGATCAGGATTGTACTTCCTCAACATAGATACATGGAATACATCGTGCAAAGATGACAGCTGTGGACGAAGTATCAGACGATAAGCCACTTCCCCCACCTCTTTTGAATTGGAAAGGGTTCCACATATCTAGGTGACAGCTTCCCTTTCTTTCTGAATCGCATGTGCCCCTTTCGTGGAAAGACCTTCAAGAACACTAAGTCTCCCACCTTAAACTCAAGGAATCTCCTTCTCTTGTCTGTATTGCTCCTCTGGCGACATTGTCCAGTGAGTAGATGTTGTCGTATTACCTTGATCTGTTCTGTGGTCTCTGCAACTAGATCAGGTCCAATAAGTGCAGGCTCACCGGCCTCTGTCCAAGACACTGGTGATCTACAGGGTCTACCATACAACGCCTCGAGTGGAGCCATCTTGAGACTTGCCTGGCAACTATTGTTGTACGAGAACTCAACCAGTGGTAAATGATCTTCCCAACCACCCTTGAAGTCTAGTATGCATGCTCTCAATATATCCTCCAATGTCTGTATTTTCATCCCTGACTGCCAGTCAGTCTGTGGATGGAAAGTTGTGTTCATCAACAAGTTGGTCCCCCCATAGTCGACTACATGCTCTGCCACACCCTGCCAGTGAATCGGCCATCTCTGTTGGACACAATGGTACTGGGTATACCATGTAGCCTGATGATATCTTTGATGTATCGTCATCCCTACGTCTCAGATGAATCTATCATCTTGATTGGAAGAAAGTGTGCAGACTTGGTCAATCGATCTACTACGACCCATATTGCATCGTTGCCCTTTGATGACCTTGGCAACCCTGTCACAAAATCCATGGAAATATGTTCCCATTTCCACTCTGGCACTGGTAAAGATTTGAGCAATCCTGGTGGTTTCTGATGTTCAATCTTGACTTACTAACAAGTCAGAAAATGAGCAACAAAGTCAGCAACATCTCTTTTAAGTCCATGCCAACTATAGTGTCTCTTCAGATCATGATACATCTTGGTGCTACCCAGATGAATAAAGAGCTTCGTTTGGCATGCCTCGATCAACAACTCTCTTCTGCAGCTTTGAGGCACATATGTCCTGCCTCGAAATAAAAAGACCTTCTCCCTGTCGTAACTCCCATTCCGGTATAACCTCACCAGTAGACATCTTAGCCATATTTCTTCCACTTCCGGATCTGTCCGTTGTTCTTGCTCAATCTTAGAAACCATGTTGGACCATACTATCAGATTGTACATACTCCCATGATTCTTGATGTACAAATTGAACTCTCGAATGGTATTCAGCATTTCCCATTCCTTCATAATCAAGCTAGCCATTGTTTCATGTGACATGCGACTGAGGGTATTTGCCACTTTGTTTGCCTTGCCAGGATGATACCAAAGTGTAAACTCATAATCTTGCAGATACTCCATCCATCTGAGTTCCTTCTGATCAAATCGATACTTCAAACTCTTATGGTCGGAAAATACTTCAAATTTCTCACCATATAGATAGTGTCTCCAGCTTTTAAGAACGAAGACCACTGCGGCTAATTCCAAATCATGTGTGGGATAGTGGCACTCATGAATTTTCAACTGCCTTGAACCATAAGCCACTATGTGTTGACTTTGAGTAAGAGAACACCCAAGTCCTTCTCTTGAAGCATCAAAATATACTTCATAGCCCTTGCCTCTTTCAGGCAAAACCAAAATAGGAGCAGTCGTAAGCCTCTCCCTCAGGTCTTTGAACCTTCGGTTGTACACATCATACCATTCAAATTTGACTCATTTCTGAGTGAGTCTGGTGAGTGGAGCTGCAATTTGGAAAAGTCCATAATAAACTTCCGATAATAACCAACCAACCCTAGAAAGCTGCGGATTTCGGTCACATTCTTTGGAGCTTTATAGTCTCTAACTGCCGCCACGTTACCCGGGTCCACAATTATTCCCTCCGCTAATATGACATGTCCTAAGAAATTGACCTCAGATAGCTAGAACTCGCACTTGCTTGCTGTGGCATATAGTTGACTCTTTTTCAAGGTGTCCAGGACTATCATTAGATACTCAGCATGCTCCTCCCGACTGGTAGAATAAATCAGGATGTCGTCAAAGTAAACAACTACAAACTTCTCCAAGTAAGGGCGAAAGATCTTGTTAATCAGATCCAGGAACACAGCTGCAGCATTGGTGAGTCCAAACGGCATGACCACATACTCATATAGTCCATAACGAGCTCTGAAAGCCTTTTTTCTCTATGTCTTCATCCCTAACACGGATTTGATGATAGCCTGACATCAGATCAATCTTAGAGAAGTGGCTGGAACCTTTGAGTTGATCGAATAGATCATCAATTCTAGGTAGAGGGTACTTGTTTCTGACTGTCAGCTGGTTCAATTTCCGATAATATACACACATACGAAATGTACCATCCTTCTTCTTCATAAATAATACCGGTGCTCCCCAAGCCGATGTGTTGTTCCGGATGCATCCTAGTCTAAGCAGTTCATCAATTTGCATCTTTAGCTCCGACATCTCAACTGGGACCATCCGGTAATGTGGCAATGGCACTGGAGCAGTGCCAGGATACAGCTTGATCTCGAAATCAATCTCCCTCTTTCGAGGCAAACCAGGGAGTTCTGTCGGAAATAGCTCTGCGTAGTCTTTCACCACCGCAGTTAGTTTAGCCATTGGCGCCTTGTCTAGTCTGATGTTGTTCAATACTAGATGGTTCATTTCCTCGTGCAGTCTTTAGGTCATTGGTATGCTTTGTTTGTCGGCATGTACCACATATCGTTTTCCCTCGGGTGACCAAAATATCACCCTGCGAAGATGGCAGTCAATGCTGGCCTGGAAGTTAGCCGACCAATCCATGCCGAAAATGATGTCGTATTCCGTCATCTTGAGTACCAGATAGTTAAACTCAAATTTGAACCCAGCAAGTTCAGTGTTTACCGATGTGTAGATCAGTCCCAGTGATGTGTCTCCTATGGGGGATACAATAGTAAGTGCGGTGGACAGTTGTTGTACTAAAGTGCCAGTAGCAGATATGAATGCAGCAGATACAAAGGAGTGGGATGCTCCTGAATCAAATATTGTAAAAGCATAAGAACTGCCAACTACTGCCATACCTTGAATCACCGCGTGATCCACCGTCTTTGGAGGAGGAGCCAAAGTATACAATCATCCCGATCCTGTTGCGATAAGGGCTCGTCCTGTCTAGTTATATGCTCTAGATGCTTGAGAATGAGCTGGTCGAGCTGGAGGACGGAAGGTACCCCTGGAGTGTGAAGGTCTACTTATTTGTGGGCAGTCCTTCTTGAAATGGTACTGCTGGCCACACTGGAAACATGTGTTAACATAGCACGGAACCTGAGATATGGGTCCTGATGTGGAGAGCTGATTGGGACGAAAACCTCCAATTAACCCAGTAGAAGGTGATGATCTCCCAAAGTTGGGTCGGAATCTCTTATTCGGGCAGAAATCATTTCCCCTTATTTGCCCTCGGTGATTGCCTACAAACTTGACTGTTTCCATTAATTCTTGCTCAGCTATACTAGCTCGGCTGACCACTTTCGCCAAAGTCGCTGCTTTGAATATTGTGACCTTGGCTCTTAGGCTAGGTCGTAAGCCTCGCTCAAACTTCCGAGCCTTCCTGTAATCTGTGTCTACCATGTACAAAGCATAACATGATAAACGGAGAAACTCCTGATAGTAGTCCACAAGGTTCATGGTGCCCTGAACCAGAGATATAAATACTTGGGTTTGGTGCTCCTTCTCGTCCTCTGGAAAATAATGATCCAGAAACATTCCTACAAACTGGTCCCATGTCATCTCAGTCCTTTCCTCCGCTGGGATTTGTGTTTGTTGACGCTCGATGACTCTCCACCATTTGCCGACATCATCTACCAATTGTGAGATAGCCAGCAATATCCGATCCTCATTACCGGTGATCTTGAGCTGTTTCCAAGATTTTGGTGATGTTCTCAACCCAGTTTTCGACTTCTCCGGGTCCCTCTTTCCCTTTGAAATAAGGGGGACGCTGCTGTTGGAAGTCCTTGACCATATTCCGGTCTTGTGATTCATTGGAGGTTACGACTTCGTTGCCGTTCTGATGTTACTGTAACGCGGAGGTGACTACTGCCTGCACTAAGTTCTGCAACTCGGGAGGTACCATAGGAATATTCATGCTGTTCTGCCCCTCTTCCTTTTGTGGATGCTGTACCTCTTCCTCCTGATGCAGGTTTTGTCAGGTTCTTCTTCTTCTCGGAGGCATTTTCCTAAGTCATTCAAATATCGTTTCACTTAGCTTTCTCATAAAGTTTTGTGTTTACATAGTTTGGGGAATTACCAAATTAGCACCTTGTATTTCTTGTTTTGGGGAACTTTCCTATGTTATCACATACTGTTTCTCATTTTGGGGGAAATCCTTATGTTTCTTATTTTGGGGAAATATGTCCTAGTTTTCTATGTTTGATAAATCCATGTTTATAGTCATTGTCCTTCCCTTACTGCTATTACTTTTTCATCAAGTGTTGCTCTCAGATTGAATGCTTCAATTTGATTCTCAACAAAATAAATTAAGTCGGCCCCCGTGCAGCAGACTCCGAAGAGTCGGTCAGTTGGGATTCTTATCCTGTCAGTGAGACATGATACCGTATTAATCTTACTTTGAAAGATTCAAGCTTCAACTGTAACGTCCCGCCCTTTTTCACTCGCCGAAAATCAGAGTATATATTTTTTTTTAAAATAAATAGAGTGAGAGAGAGCGGGACCGTCACGACGCGAGCTAAGTCCGGGTTTCCTAACCCGACCCGTAACTGGCCAACTATACTTGTGCGTGGACCAAGTCCACTAAACAGTTCACACGCAACATAAATTGCGGAATAAATATATGGATTAAGATTTCATCCATAAACATAACATCAATTCTAAGCAAGGAAGTCAATCACATAAAATTAACTGAGGTTCAAATATCTAACACATTGTCAAACCATAGCAAAATAAATCTAAGTTATTACAGTCCCAAAGTGCAATTATCTCAAATACATTGTTTTACAATAAATATTAAATAAAGCAAGCATAAGCTATCCAGCATCTTAAGCTTGGTTTCTTCACGTCCATCGTCCGTTCCATCTCTTGTTCCAACATCTAAAGGGTAGAAGTAGGGCGTTAGTCAACTCGCCCAGTAGGAATTCTAAATAGGGTCATAAACATAAGGGATTAGTGTAAAATCAGAATAAGAGTATCATATTAGAAAACTATAAACATATCATAGTATCAAAATCAACGCATGATAATCATATCCAAATCATGCTCATGTATATGTCAATGCCATGGGTGTCGTATGCCAATGATCCCCCACCCATTCTCCATATCAAACTCCATACAAATCAAATCAAGTGTTCCTTTGGCCAATTACTTCCACAGTGTTTTGTGATGTACCACTAGGTCACTGAATACCCCGACGTTTGTTAATCGGAAACCCCGAATGGAGCGTGGACCCCTCCCCATGTATGTTAATCGGAATCACCGAATGGAGCATGGACTCCGCCCACATATGTCACTAGGAATCAGTATTGACTCCCCCCACGTCTGCTAATCGGAATCACCGATGGAGCTTGGACTCCTTCCCATGTGTGTTAATTGGAATCATCGAATGGAGCATGGACTCCTCCCACATATGTCACTAGGAATCAGCATGGACTCCTCCCACGTACGCTAATCGGAATCACCGATGGAACGTGGACTCCTCCCCATGTGTGTTAATCGGAATCACCGAATGGAGCATGGACTCCTCCCTCCTGTTCCCTCCAATGCCATGCATGAGATCATGAATGCACAATTGTCATTTTGTATCAAAATACATATTTAATTGAAAAAACAGTTCACAAAAACCTATTCCATTCATTTTAACCAAAATGATTCATCATGTTTGTAAATCCAACCAAGAACTCATACATATATAGATCCCGATGCATTTTAGTAAGGTAGGAATCCTACCAAATTTCAGTTTATTTTCCTTGTTGTTCTGTGAAGGTCACGTTCAATGATCACGTCGAAACAGAATTGTAAAACCCCTTTTACGAATCTCCTTTTCCTTATTACATTTAACACATGAATAAATCAAATTGATGATCCATTTGATTTCCATCATCCCCTAGATCATCCTATGTTCATTTCCATTTACGCATCATTGTTCTTAAACCGGTTAAGACCCTCAAGGGGGTTCGGCCATACATCATGGCTGAATTGTGTTCAAGTCCACAAAAACCCATCAATGGGTTCGGCCATACAACATGGCCGAACCTTACTCTTTGGTTTTTGACCCCTTTTTTTAATCCTTGTTTTATTTTAACAATGCGAGTCAATCATCATTTCTAAAAAAAAATAATTAAAAATCAATTTTCACTTTTAAATTCAGTCGACTGAATCAAGAATTCAGTCGACTGAACCTTGCAGATTACCGTCTGCCGCCCGTCATACGGACGGTAGAAACCCCTCCCGCGGACTACAGAAACCCCTCCGTAGATAGTGAAATCCGTGCACAAACAACACCATATCCATGTCGGTTACCCGTCCGTGGAAGGTCAAAACCCGTCCGTACACACTGCAATCCGTCTGCAGACAACATCCTATCCATGTCTGTTACCCGTCCACGGACGGTCAAAACCCGTCCCGCGGACGAAAGAAACCTGTCCGCAGACAGTGCAATCCATCCGCAGACAACATCCTATCCATCTCTGTTTCCCGTCCGTGGACGGTAGTACCCGTCCAGCAGACAGTGTAACCCGTGTTCAATCCTCTTTTGTTTGCATGTTTTTAGATTCTTTTCTTCATGAAATCTACCCTTATCCTTTTTAAACATGTATTAAATCATTTATACATAAAAATCAGTGGACATACTCTACCCACTAACCAGGTTAGGGTCTTGTCCATTAATCTTTCAATCTCTAGCATCATATCTAGAATTTGAACATCACCTTACTTATATGTCAATCTCATCACCATTCCTTGAATGGATTTCAAAGTCCATGGTCCTATAACATTTTGACCGTCCAATTAAATTAAATATGAACCCCATGGTTTCGGTCATTCCATAGCAAAAACCATGGTTCCCTTAGCTTCTTTCATTCATTTAATCCTTGTTAAACATTACATACCTTTTTCCGCGGCTCCTTTGTTTCTTTCATTCTGTCTTTATTCCTTAGCCCTTCTTTGTTTCTTCTCCGATTCTTCCAGCAACCATGTCCAAGTTTAACCAAGAAAATGAGAGAGGGAGAGAGAAGAGAAGATGGAAATCCCTTTTCCAGAGTGAATGACCAAACCCTTTCTCTCCATCTCTTAATGATTCCTCCAATCAAGGTGTCCCTTGGCTTAACCAAGGAGACACCTTGCTCACATCGAGTTCCATCCTTTGAGATGGAAACTCTCCGCCTCCCCATTTATGTCTCCTCTCATGCCAAGGTGTCCCTTGGCTTAACCAAGGCACCCTGTGGCTTCCAACGTGTGCCCCTTGGGTTTCCTCCATGAGATGGAAACCCTCCATATTCCAAGTTAACTCACCCATCTCAACTCAACTCTATTTAACTCACTTTAAATCGATTCAACTTAACTCAATCCATCTTGACCCATTTGGTCCCAATTGGGCATTTGACCCAATTAATTGGAAATAATCCAATCCATGGTCCATTGGACCATACTTGGGCCATTGCCCCAACATTGGTCCATCTAACATCCATTTCATCAAAATTCTTAATTTCAACAATTAAAATAAATAATAGCCAATATATTTCTTGATTTAAAAATCCGGGCTATTACAATATTTCCCTCTTTAGATATTTTCGTCTCGAAAATCGAGCGAAGTAGGGTTTCAAACAACTTATTCAAAAAGCTCCGGATGAGCTGTTCTCATTTCCGATTCAAGTTCCTTGGTGGCCTCCTCATTACCATGTCGATCCCATACCACCTTAACGAACTGAATGGCGCGGTTCCGAAGTACTCTTTATTCCTTCCTGATCACTCTGACCGGCTTCTCCACATACGTTACGTCACTTTGCACATCCACATCTTGCACGTTCAACACGTGTGAAGGATCAGGGTTGCATTTCCTCAACATGGACACATGGAACACATCGTACAAAGATGATAACTGTGGAGGAAGTGCCAACTAATAAGCCACCTCCCCCACCCTCTTTAGGATTGGAAACGGCCCCAAAAATCTAGGCGACAGTTTCCCTTTCTTTCCGAATCGCATGTGTCCCTTTCGTGGCGAGACTTTCAAAAACACCAAGTCTCCCACCTCAAACTCAAGGAACCTTCTCCTCTTGTCAGCGTAGCTTTTCTGACGACTCTGTACAGTAAGTAGGTGCTATCGTATCAACTTAATCTGCGTCGTAGTCTTTGCAGCCAGCTCAGGTCCAATAAGTGCAGGTTCACCGGCCTCTATCCAGTACACTGGTGATCTACATGGTCTACCATACAATGCCTCAAATAGAGCCATCTGGAGGCTTGCCTGGTAACTGTTGTTGTAAGAGAACTCCACCAGCGGTAAATGATCCTCCATCCACCCTTGAAGTCTAGCATACATGCTCTCAGCATATCCTCCAATGACTGTATCGTCCTCTCCGACTATCCATCAGTCTGTGGATGGAAAGTTGTGCTAGTCAATAGATTTGTCCCCATGGCCAACTGCATGCTCTGGCACACTCTGCTGGTGAATCGGCCATCTCTGACGGACACAATAGCCCGGGAAATACCATGTAGTCTAATGAAATCCCTGATGTACTGTCGACCCAAGGTCTCAGATGAATTTGTCATCTTGATGGAAAGGAAGTGTGCGGACTTGGTCAATCGGTCTACCACGACCCATATGGCATCGTTGCCCTTTGATGATCTTGGCAACCCTGTCACAAAATCCATGGAAATATGCTCCCATTTCCACTCCGACACTGATAAAGGTTTGAGTAAACCCGGTGGTTTCTGATGTTCCGTCTTAACCTGCTGACAAGTTAGGCAATGAGCAACAAATTCTACCACATCTCTTTTGAGCCCATGCCACCAATAGTGCCTCTTCAGATCATGATACATCTTGGTGCTGCCCGGATGAATAAAGAGTTTGGTTTGATGTACCTCAATCAATAACTCTCTTTTGCAGCTCTTAGGTACATATGTCCTACTTCGGAATACAAGACCCTGTCCTGGTAGTAACTCCCATTCCGGTATAACCTCACCAGTAGACATCTTAGCCCATATCTCCTCCACTTCTGGATCTGTCCGTTGCTCCTGTTCAATCTTGGAGACCATGTTGGACCGTATGATCAGATTGTACATACTCCCATGGTTCTTGATATACAAGTTGAACTCTAGAGTGGTCTTCAGCATCTCCCATTCCTTCCTGATTAAACTGGCCATGTCGTATGTGACATGCGGCTGAGGGCATCCGCCACTTTGTTCGCCTGCCAGGATGACATCGAAGTGCAAAATCATGGTCTTGTAGATATTCCATCCACCTGCGCTGCCTCATGTTGAGTTCCTTCTGATCAAACAAATATTTCAGACTTTTGTAATCTGAAAACACCTCAAACTTCTCGCCATAAAGATAGTGTCTCCAGCTCTTGAGAGCGAAGACCACTGCGGCTAGTTCCAGATCATGCATGGGATAGAGGCGTTCATGAATTTTCAACTGTCTTGAACCATAAGCCACCACACAATGACTTTGACTAAGAGCACACCCAAGTCTCTCTCCTTGCCTCTTTCGTAATGTACCTCATAGCCCTTGCCTCTTTCCAGTAAAAACAGAATAGGAGCAGTTGTAAGCCTCTCCTTCAGTTCCTCGAATCTCCGGTTGCATACATCCGACCACTCAAATTTGACTCCTTTCTGAGTGAGTCGGGTAAGTGGAGATGCAATCTTGGAGAAGTCCATGATAAACTTCCTATAGTAACCAGCCAATCCCCGAAGAATGCGGATTTTCAGTCATATTCTTTGGTGCTTTCCATTCTCTAACTGCTGCCACTTTAGCCGGGTCCACGGCAGTTCCTTCCGTTGATGTGACATGTCCTAAGAAATTGGCCTCATATAGCCAGAACTCGCACTTGTTTGCTTTGGCATATCATTGATTTTTCTTTAGGGTGTCCAAGGCTATCCTTAGATGTTCTACTTGCTCCTCCCGATGGTGGGAATAAATCGGGGTATCGTTAATGAAAACGATTACAAACTTGTCCAAATAAGGACGAAAGATTTGTTCATCAGATCCATGAATATAACCCCTCCATGGGTATAATCCATTCATGGTCATAACTAATACCTTCGTAGGACTAATATGTCTATCATAGGGCTAACAAGTCTAACATACGACCAATATGTCAATTTATGGGACCAAACTGTCCCTCACACTAGCAATACGTCTACCATAGTGCCAATATCCGGTATCAACCCAAACCACCATGGAAACCCTCATCCATGGGAAGGTAGTATCTATCCATAGAATTGTCACTTTTACCATGGAACCACTGTATCTATCGGGGGATCGATATACCCACCAATTGTCGTCATCGACACATTGATCGACTTAGTTTCTCATCAACATCTACGTCCACGTACTTGGGGAAATTGCCTAATCATCATCTTGCATTCTTTGTTTTGGGAAGTTTTTCTATGTATCACATAACTTCTCTTGTTTGGGGGAATTCCCAAATAAGCACCCTTATTTTTTTTGGGGAAAACTTCCCAAGTATCACATAATGTCTCCTGTCTGGGGAATTGCCAAATAAGCACCTTGTATTTCTTGTCTTTGGGGAAATCTTCCTAAGTATCATGTATCATTTGTCAAATTGGGGAAATCCTGATGCTTTCTTGTTTTCGGGAAAAACCTTCCTAAGTATCAAGTATCATTTCTCAATTTGGGGGAATCATGATGTTTCTCATTTTCGGGGAAATTTGCCTATGTATCAAGTGTTCTTTCTCAATTTGGGGAAATCGGGGAAATTTTTCCTATTTTGCTATGTTTGATAAAATCCATCACTGTTTATCATTTTCGGGGGAATATGTTCTATCTTGCTGCGTTTGATATATCCAATTTATAGTGACTGTCCTTCCCTTGCTATCATTCATTTTTCGTCAAATGTTGCTCTCAGATTGAATGCTTCAGTCTGAGTTTAACGAAGTAAATTAATCCGGCCCCCGCGCAGCGGACTCCGAAGAGTCGGTCAATTGGGATTCTTATCTGTCAGTGAGACATGATACTGTTTTAATTTTACTTCAAAAGATTCATTCTTCCGGTTTCTCTCTGATACCAACTGTAACGCCTCGCCCTCTTTCACTATGCCGAAAATAATCAGAGTCTATTTTTTTTTAAATAAAGAGTGACAAGAGAGTGGGGCGTCACGATGCGAGCTAAGTCCGAGCTTCCAAAGCCCGGCCCTTAACTGGCCAACTCTACGTGTGCGTGGAACCAAGTCCACGAGAACGGTTCACACTTAATAAGTTAAGCTTGCGGAATTAAACATACTTGCGGCAATTATAATAGAGTCTATCCTACCAATTATTAACTAGCAAGGAAGTACATCACTTAATTAATAAATACCTTAACTTAGAATGTCCAAAAGTAAAGTCCAAACCATAGCAAATAGTCTAAATTACTACAGTCCAGCGAGCTAATTACTTAAATTACACTTCCATAAATAAAACTTAAATAAATCAATCTAGCTCTTCCAAGCTCCTACGCTTGGCTCCGATCACGTCCTTCGCCTCGTCCATTTCCTGATTCATCATCTAAGGTGGAAGTAGGGCGTTAGACTGTAACGCCCCGCCCTTTCCGAGAATTTCAGAGTCTAATTTTTTTTTTAAAGTAATAATAAAACATCGAAACAGAGCGGGCGGCGTCACGACGCGAGTTAAGTTTAGGACTACCCAAGTCTGAACATTAACTGGCCACCCATGTGTACATGAAATAGACCATGATTATTCATGATTTAATCATGTTAACCCAACCATGAATTACACATGGTTCAGCCACATAACCAACCACCAAAACAGTCATTTAAACTTCACCAAAACCCATTACTTACTTACATGGGGTTCGGCCATCCAAGGTGGCCGAACCCTATGTCCATGTTTTGATCTTTCACACATATTTTAGGCGTTATTTAAACATGCAATATCAGTATCATATTGCTGCCTTTAAACTACTTAGAGACCATCTAATTAAATTCATCCAAACAGTCCATAAAAGTCCATGGTTTCCTTGTTTCACAACATGAAAACCAACAATATTTTACATGGGGTTCGGCCCTCCATGGTGGCCGAACCCAATGATTATTTTCACTATTTTTAAACCTCCAATCATCATGTAATAAACAGCATATTATTACCGAGTTCAACCCTTTAAAAATTCATCTAAAAACCAACCCAATTTCATAGGGTTCGGCCATGCTCATTGGCCGAACACTATGACCTTTGGTTTTGAAACAATCAATCATTTATCTTAGGTCTGAATCAATCATCCATATTCATGTTTTAACCTTCTTAAAACATGATTTTAAAACTAACACTAACATCTAATAACAGTCCCAATTTATATGGTTTTAATTTCCAAAAACCATCAACATCAACCACTTGTTTCCATGGGGTTCGGCCATGCAAAGTGGCCGAACCCAATGGTCCATTTCCATCTTTTAATCCACTGATTTAGACCATAAAAACTTCAGCCTTTTCTGACATTCAGATACAGGTTTATAATCCTTTCAATAACATGTATTTGATTCTTAAATCAAACCCAAAAATCAGTCCATAAAACCCATGGTTTTCATGTTTCCAAAACATGAAAACCTAGCAATCTTTCACATGGGGTTCGGCCCTTCATGGTGGCCGAACCCATGGTCATATTTACCATTTCTAAAACTCCATTAATCAAGGTTAAAACCTTGGTATATTCAGCCATAACCATGGCCCAATACACACCCATTTTATTAATCCAAAAGTCCATGAAACACTTACCAAATTCCAAGCTCTTCCTATTGCCTTTGCTCCTTGCCTTCTTCCTTTTATTTCTTCCTTTCTTCCTTAATTCCTTGTTGGTTTAAGCTTGAATAACTGGTGCCAAAAACCTCTGCTACTCCAGCCAAGAACACGAACTGGAGAGAGGGAGAAAGAGATGGGAAAAACTTGGGCTTGCAATGATAAAAATCGGCTAACCTTGGGGTTCATTGTTTTTGTATCTCAGCCACCATGACCTCTCAATTCCCTCATAACTTCTTAATAAAATTGATGGCCATTGGGTGCCATCCAAGGCACCCCTTGGCACCTTCCCATGCAGCCATTCAGATTTCCATGTAACTCATCTCAAACCCATCATTTGCATTTATCATTCAACATGGAACTCACCAAAACAAGTCCCCAACGTGTGGGACTTGTTTTGGTTGGTTTGAGACCAGCCAACCTCTTCAAATTTCCACTCAACTCACTGATTTACAGCCCCTTCAATTTCCCTTTTGACTCACTTGCACTCAAGGTCATTTAGATTTCCATCTCAACTCACCAAACTCACCATACTTAATGCGTTTCATTTAATGCACATGAGTTAACTCACACTTGATTTAATTCCAACTCACTTCAGTCCCACTCAAACTGATTTAACTCATATTTTAGCTCCCTTGAGGGTCCACACGGTCAACCATAGTCAACTCGACCCGTTGGGTCCACTTTTAGCTCCTTGACCCGTTTTTGACTCCATGACCCAATTATGGGTATTTTGTTCATTTGTAATTGGTTTTTACATATGGAACAAGCCTACCCATTTTTGCTATAACTGATTTCCTATCAGTTCAGCTTGACCTCATTTAATTTGAGCTTACACAATGGTCAAATAATCCATTAAGACCCGTTGGGTCCCATTTGGGCCCTTTGACCCATTTAGCCATTTTCGACCCAATTGATGTTCATTACCCATCCAATCAAACTTGACATTTATAATGTGCTCATATGACCTTAATTTGAGCAATGGGCCCCACCATTTCGTTATTTACAATCATATTTATTGAATTCACCAATCCAGCGGCATTTTCGTAATTATTCCAATCATTGAGAATTCTTTGACCCAATTTGATGTACATTACCCATCCATTATAATTTGACCCTTATAATATGTTCATAGGATCTTAGTTTGAGCAATGGGCCCCACCATTTCCTTATTTGACATCACAAAATACTTAATTTAACAAACCAGGCGCATTTTCGTAATTATGCACGTCATTGAGAAATCGGGGTGTCACATAGACAACGTGCCCAGTAGGTACGCCGAGTAGGGTCAACACATGGATTAGTATGACAAAAGCACATGGATATAAATAATATTATAACCATGTAAGTCAATGCCATGCCATGGGTGTCATATGCCATGAATCCCACCCATCATCCATATCATCATCACTTAGTATCCTCTTGATGGAAAGTGCACATCAAGGCATCCCCACGTTTGTTTATCGGTCGCCCCGACGGAGCGTGGACTCCGGTTACATCTCAAACATAGTAACCCTCTTGATGGAAAATCTTCATCAAGGTATCCCCACATTTGTTTATCGGTCTCCCCGACCGAGCGTGGACTCCGGTTACATCTCCAATCATAGTACCCCTCTTGATGGATAATGCACATCAAGGTATCCCCACGTTATCCTTAAATTGAGCAACAAACAATAGGTATTTAGAGATTCCCCCCAAAAACAAAGGAAAACAAAGAGTGATGATTTGGCAATTTCCCCAAGGACAAGAAACACAAGATGTTTATTTGGCAAAATTCCCCAAAACAAGAGACATTATATGATACATAGGAAAGTTCCCCAGACAAGAAATATAAGATGATGAATAGGGAAATTCTCCAAAACAAAGATTAGTTTGATTTGAACTGCTTTTATTATTGATATGTTTCTGTTGCTGTGATACAGATATATCGAGCAACATAGAATATACAGAGATGTGGGTCAAAGGAACTCCTAGTTGTCCTATCGATCTGACTTCTTTTTCCAACAACTCCAACAGGCCAGACCGCGTTGTGGAAGTTAACGGAGACGTTCAGGTAAGATTTCCCGAGGATGTCGAAGCGTATCTAGGCCTTTTCCAGAAGAGTATATGGGAGGTATGCCCACGATAGGAGAATCTGTAGGGGAGATAGAGCCCGGGTATATGTGCGAGTTGTGCAATCAGGAGGGGCACAACTGTACTTACGGCCCCTACCCACTTGAGGTCATTTGCCCTGTTTGTGGACTTCACGGGCACGGGAAGGAGAGGACTAACTGTCCTTACATTGGGGGACTGGGAATAATACCCTGTCTGACTTGTGGAGTGTTGGGGCATACGTCGACGACATGCCCTGACAGCTTCCACGATTTTTATGATGATGCAGGATCTTCGACGGAAGATTAGGCCAAGAAAGGGTAAGAAATTGTCGGGGAAAAGGAAAAGATTTTGTAAGGGTGTGGGTATGTTTTGAAGGGTTTGTTTTAACCCTACCAACCCTTGTATTGTGATGGAAGTTTGAATGGACTTTGAATTATGGACTTTGTATTTAAGTTATTTGGACAATGTAATTTGATAGATAGATGTTATTGGGATGTAATAATGTAGTTAACTATGGTTTGGATGGTTTGGTATGAATGTTTAGTTTAAGACTATGTTAGTAATTTTGGAGATAATGTTTATATGATTTGCTATCCAGAAATGGAAAATGGAGTAGTCTTAGGATCTATTATAACCATCAGTTAGACTAAGTAATTTCCGCAAGTTCATTGTACCATGTGTGGATCAGTTCTTATGGACTTAGTTCATACGCACATGGGCTTGGCCAGTTAAGGGTCGGCCGTTAGAAGTCCGAACTTAACTCGCGTCGTGACATCCTGCCCCAATCACTTGTTTATTATTATTAAAAAAAAAATTAAATTTTGATTTTTATGGTGAAAAGGTGGGGTGTTACACTTGGTATCAGAGCGAAACGGGAAGTTGAATCTTTCGAAGTAAGATTAAGACGGTTTCATGTCTCACTGACAGATAAGAATCCCAACTGACCGACTCTTCGGAGTCCGCTGACTGGGGGCCGGATTAATTTACTTTGATTGACTTAGACTGAAATATTCAATCTGAGAGCAACAAGGAAAGATAGCAAAGCAAGTACAGTCATCATAAGTGGATATATCAAACATAGCAAAATAGGATACACTTCCCCTATATCCTCAAATTGAGCAACAAACAAAAGGTATTTAGAGATTCTCCCCAAAAACAAAGGAAAACAAAAAGTGATGATCTGGTAATTTCCCCAAGGACAAGAAACACAAGATGTTTATTTGGCAAAATTCCCCAAAACAAGAGACATTATATGATACATAGGAAAGTTCCCAAAAAAGAAATACAAGATGATGAATGGGAAATTCTCCAAAACAAAGATTAGTTTGATTTGAACTGCTCTTGTTATTGATATGTTTCTGTTGTTGTGATACAGATATGTCGAGCAACATAGAATATACAGAGATGTGGGACAAAGGAACTCCTTGCTGTCCTATCATCTGACTTCTTCTTCCAACAACTCCAACAGGCCAGATCGCGTTGTGGAAGTTAATGGAGACGTTCAGGTAAGATTTCCCAAGGATGTCGAAGCGTATCTAGGCCTTTTCCAGAAGAGTATATGGGAGGTATCCCCATGATAGGAGAATCTGTAGGGGAGATAGAGCCCGGGTATATGTGCGAGTTGTGCAATCAGGAGGGGCACAACTGTACTTACTGCCCCTACCCCCTTGAGGTCATTTGCCCTGTTTGTGGATTTCACGGGCACGAGAAGGAGAGGACTAACTGTCCTTACATTGGGGGACCGGGAATAATACCTGTCTGACTTGTGGAGTGTTAGGGCATACGTCGACGACATGCCCTGACAGCTTCCGTGATTTTTATGATGATGCAGGATCTTCGACGGAATATTAGGCCAAGAAAGGGTAAGAAAATGTCGGGGAAAAGGAAAAGATTTTGTAAGGGTGTGGGTATGTTTTGAAGGGTTTGTTTTAACCCTACCAACCCTTGTATTGTGATGGAAGTTTGAATGGACTTTGAATTATGGACTTTTTATTTAAGTTATTTGGACAATGTAATTTGATAGATAGATGTTATTAGCATGTAATAATGTAGTTAACTATGGTTTGGATGGTTTGGTTTGAATGTTTAGTTTAAGGCTATGTTAGTAATTTTGGAGATAATGTTTATATGATTTGCTATCTAGAAATGGAAAATGGAGTAGCCTTAGGATCTATTATAACCATCAGTTAGACTAAGTAATTTCCGCAAGTTCATTGTACTATGTGTGGATCAGTTCTTATGGACTTAGTTCATACGCACATGGGCTTCGCCAGTTAAGGGTCAGACGTTAGAAGTCCGAACTTAACTCGCGTCGTGACATCCCACCCCAATCATTTGTTTATTATTATTAAAAAAATAAATAAACTCTGATTATTAGAGTGGAAAGGGGCGGGGTGTTACATGCCTTACAGAGGCCCCGACGGAGCGTGGATCTCCAGCTACATTTCATCCCTCCCATGCGATGCATGAGATGCAAGTGGAACATGCTATGTAATAATACAAATCATAGCATTAAAATCCCATCATTACGACATATCATTGATACCAAATAATTCAAGTAAAATATTCACATATATATATTCCATGGTTTCAATAAGGTAGGAATCCTACCAATGACCAACTAATGTGTCCTTGCGTTTTTCGTCCGAAAACCGCTCACCGATCGTACACTGCTTGAGAGATCTCGTTACCTTATTACGTATCAACAAATCAAACCAATATTCCATTTGATTTCCTACCATGTTCAAGTCCACAAACATGCCTTAGTGGGGTTCAGCCATACAACATGGTCGAACCTCACTCACTTGGTTTGGGTCCCTCTTTTTAGTCCTTGATCTCTTAATTAAACGTGGGTCCAAGATCATTCCCTCTTTTTATTTATTAACCAATCACATAAGTTAAATCATTTAAAAGACCCTAAGTCCACAAACATTCACCATGGGGTTCGGCCATACACCATGGCCGAACCCATGGTCCTTTCATTTTCACCATATTTACCTCTTAGCCATTATTCTTTCCATAACTAATCATTCCTTTTATTTATACATACCTAGGTCCATAACTGATCCACAAACATAGATCCATAAATGATTCATTAATCATGACATAAAACCCTAACAAATCCCTAACAAATGCCTCCATTCCTTAGCTTGATAATCCATTCATTTAAACATGCATAGATCCATGAATGACCCATTAAAAATGGTCCATGGGGTTCAGCCATACAACATGACCGAACCCATGATGTCATTTTTCCTCCTCTTTCTTGAATCATTTACAACATTAGATCCATAACCCAAGTCCCTCCATGGGGGGTTTTAACATACACTTAGGACATCATTTTACAACCCAAAGTCCATCAACATTTCTTCCATCATTGTCATGGTCCAATTACCTCTAAGTCCATCAATATCCCTCCATGGGGTTCGGCCATACAACATGGCCGAACCCATGGTCCATGGTTCTTCACCATTATAACATTTTAGATCATTTAAAATCATTAACAGTCCTCCATTGTTTCCCTCCTTTAAAACCCTTTAAAATCGTTAACATACATCCATTTAAAACCTTTTAAAATCATTAACACCCTTCCATGGGGTTCGGCCATACACCATGGCCGAACCCTATGGTTCATCACTTTCTCTTAAAACTCATATAACCATGTTTATATCCCTTGATGGGGTTAGGCCATACATCATGGCCGAACCTCATCCAACCCTTCCTTTGTCCTTAATGGTCCATGCATAAGTTCTAAGGTTTGGCCATGCAAGGCCAACCCATGATCCATGATCATAATCCTTATATTGTTCATGCAAGAGGTCCTTAGCCATATATACATAATGTCCTTAATATTCCATCATTTACATTGCCTATCTTATCCATTAGGGTTTGTCCATTTTCTATCTCATTTCTTGGATGGATTTTAAATCCATGGTCCATAATATTTTGGCCAACTCTCCCATCCAAAAATGGAATTCCATGGTTTCCTTTAGCTCCTTCAAATTAATAAAATCTTGTCAAGTGATACTTACTGATTCCGCGACTCCTCCGGTTTCTTTCACTCCTTCTTGCTCCTCCGATCTTCTCCTTAGTCTTTCTCCTTGATCTTCGGCCAAGAATGTGTTGCTTGAGAGGTCTTGAGGTGAAAAACCCAAAGAGAGGGTTCGCCCAGAGAGTGTAAGTTTGAGAGAGGGAGAGGAGGAGAGGATAGAAAACCCTTAGTTTGTTCAATGAGAGGGTCGGCCAAGCTTCAGAGAGGGAAAGTGAGATGAGATCCAAATTTCTCTAAGTCTTTCTTTGTCTTGAGAGGGGGACCGGCCTTGATTGAGAGAGGGAGAGAGTGAGATGAGATGAATGAGATCAATGTCTCCATTCCATCTTGTCTAGGGTTTGCTTGGGTTAGATTCCAACCTCATCAATGTGGAGTCTTCCCCATGGGCTCTTTGACCAAACAAGAGGGTGCATGCCCTCCACATGGCACACACCACTCTCCTCCCCAACGGTTTTGGCTTGATTTCCTTGGGTGGTTTGGTGGTTTCCATGAGATGGAACCACCACCTCTTTGGACTAATCCATGGTCTTGCATGTCCTCCATTTAAGCTTCTTGTCTTGCATACCACCCCTATGTCCAACTGTTTTGGCTTGGTTTCTTTGGGTGGTTTGGTAGTTTCCATGAGATGGAACCACCACCTCTCTTTTGACCAATGTATGGTCTTGCATGTCCTCATTTTAAGCATCTTGTCTAGCCAAGGGGGAAGCATGTAACGCCTCGCCCTCTCCAAGAATTCAAAGTCTAATTTTTTTTTTTAAAATAATGATAATAAAACATCGAAAGAGAGCGGGCGGCGTCACGACGCGAGTTAAGTTCAGACTACTCAAGTCTGAACCTTAACTGGCCACCCATGTGTACATGGACTAGACCATGATCATGAATCACACATGGAACTAACAACAACATGCGGAATAAACTAGATTAACTGCGGAAATAATATGAAAAGATAGCAAGTAACAGTCCCAAATGATAATTAAGATAAACAACCATTCATAGTTAATAGTCTAATCAAACCATAGCAAGTATTAACTTATTACATGTCCATCAAAATATAATTCAAATGACAATAGATAAGTAATCTTGTTCATCATTCAAGCACTTAGGCTTGGCTCCCCTCCCGGTCATCGACCTTCTCTTTCCCTTTCCTTGTACCTGCATTCTCCTCTAAGGATAGAATTAGGGCGTTAGATCAATGCGCCCAGTAGGTTCCCGATCAGGGCTACCACATGATTAGCATATAAAACATGCATATATATCATAGTACATGATTAGTAAAAACAGGTAAAACAATGCTATGAAGTATGTACATGCAATGAGTCTCTCTCATCATGTACATTCATAGCCATCACTTGACGTGCCTCGCACCGTCAAGGTAAATCACAATACACTTCCCTCTCTGCATCATTGAGTTGATTCATATCACCTATTAGTCCTCCTGGCGGGACTCTCATCACCTAAGGTGACCAATGTGACTATGATCATCATGTTACTCCTCCTGGCGGGACTCTCATCGCCTAAGGAGGACGTAACTCATAATTGCAACACTGTAGAACCTCAGTCATCATCCCATGTCCATGCATGAGATGCCAATGCTTTGTATGCCATTTGTAAATGCATAACATATCATTCGAAACCGCATAAAAATAAAAAAGAGTCTCATAAAGAAAACTAAGGTAAAACTGTGGTTACAAGTAGGTAGGAAACCTACTGAAGATTCACTTCAGTACTTGATCTTTCTTTAGAGTCACCCGATCACGACACGCACGTCGTTCAGCTTCCGATACCTTATCCATATATCAATCAGTAAGTCATAACATCATTTACTTATTCAATCACATCTAAGACCCATCCACATCATGTGGGGTTCGGCCATGCCCATGGCCGAACATCATCAACTTATAATTTGTCATTTTATGGGGTTCGGCCCTATACTTGGCCGAACCTTGTATTCCCACTCTTCCATCATCAAATGGTTCTCCATTACAATACTTTAAACCCTTTATAAAATCATGGGAATAATATCAAACACAACCTATGAACTTAGTCCATTTATTCCAAAAACAGCCCATGGGGTTCGGCCATGCACATGGCCGAACCCAATGGTTCTCTTGATCTGATTGATCCATCAATTACCCATGATTTGAATCAGTAACTTAACCCTAATATTGACATGGTTCAGCCCTACATTGGCCAACCAAAATCAGCAAGCTTATCTCTATTTAAAACACATAAGAAAACCCATAAACTTGTATGACCTTGATCTCCTAAAACCATCACATATTACCATAAAATGTCATACTATCTCATGGGGTTCGGCCAACACAATTGGCCGAACGAAATGGCTTACAATTTTAAACCTTATTAATCAGCCACTTAGCCTTATTAAAACATGTAACAACCTCAATGATTTTGCATGGTTTTTAACCTTCTAAAAACCATCAAAATACCAACATCCATTCATGGGGTTCGGCCATCCAAAGTGGCCGAACCCTATGTCCATATCTTGGCCTTTATGAATATGTTTTAAGTCTCATTTAGACAAGTATTAATCAGTATAATATTGCTGCATTTTTACTCTCAAAAACCATCCAAATAAGTTCATCTCTTTGTCTAAATGACCATCATACTTCATGGGATTCGGCCATCCAAGATGGCCGATCCAAATGGTCCATTTCATCAGTTTCAAACCACTGTTTTAGACCCATGATACCTTCAGTCCTTATATCATTCAGATCCATGTTTTTAACCCTCTTTTAAACATGCATTTGAATCTCAAATAAAACTCAAAAACAGTCCACAAAAACTCCATGGTTTCCATGTTTCAAAACATGAAAACCAACCAATCTTTTACATGGGGTTCGGCCCTCCATGGTGGCCGAACCCAATGGTCATCTTTAACATTTTAAAACTTCTATAAATCAAGGTTAAAACCTTGGTGTATTCGGCCATAACCATGGCCCAATACACACCCCATTTGTTCCATGTTATTAAACCAAAATAACACATAAATACTTACCAAACTTGCTTTGCCTAAGATCCTTGCTTCCTCCCTTTTATTTCTTCCTTTATTCCTTAATTCTTTGCTGGTTTAAGCTTGAATAACTGGTGCCAAAACCTTTGCTGTTCCAGCCAAGAAAAACGAATTGGAGAGAGGGAGAGAGAGATGGGAAAATCTTGGATTTGCAATGACAAAAATCAGCCCAAATGGATGGTCTACCCTTTTTATTCTTCAACCACAAAATCCATTTATTCCTTCATAACTTCTTGACAAAAACGATGGAACATTAAGGCACCCCTTGGTACCAACGGTCACCACTCTTGGTCTCAACCGTTGCAATCTTTGGCAGCCCCATGTAATCTCATCACCTTCACATCATTTCCATTTAATGTTTTTTTATGGAAATCACCATAACAAGTCCCCAACGTGTGGGACTTGTTTTGGTTTGTTTGAGATCAAAACACCTCCTCATATTCCACTTAACTCACTGAATTTACAGCCCATTTGATTTCCATTTTGACTCACTTAACTCAATGGCTTAACTCACCATATTAAACATCATACATTAATTGCACTTGAGTCAACTCATTCTTAATTCAAATTAAATAAAATCAGTTCCACTTAACCTGATTTAACTCACCATTGAACTCATTTGTGGGCCCACACGGTCGGCTGTGGTCAACAAATTCAACCCGACCCGTTGGGTCCCCCTTTAGCTCCTTGACCCGTTTTTGACTCCATGACCCAATTATGGGTATTTTGGTCATTTGTAATTGGTTTTTACATGTGGATCAGGCCTACCCATTTTTTCTCCACTTGATTTCCAATCAAATCAGCTTAACCCCATTTAATTTAAGTTCAAACAACGATCAAATAATCCAGTAAGACCCGTTGGGTCCCATTTGGGCCCTTTGACCCATTTAGCCATTTTTGACCCAATTGATGTACATTACCCATCCAATCAAACTTGACATTCATAATGTGCTCATATGATCTTAATTTGAGCAATGGACCCCACCATTTCCTTACTTAACATCACAAAATAATTAATTTAACACATCAGGGGCATTTTCGTAATTATCCACTTCATTGAGAAATTGGGGTGTTACAAAGCATGCCCTCCACATGGCATACCACCCTAGGTCCAACGGTTTTGGTTTGCTAGTGGTTTCCATGAGATGGAAACCACCCTCCTTGACTCACTCCATTTTCTGTGTGACTCACCTTATTTTAATGTAACATAACTCCCAACTCATGCATTGATTTTTATTTCCATCTAACTTAGGTGATTCAATTAAATAATTTAATTCCACTTATTTCACTAGACTCACTTTAATTCATCTATAAACTCACCCATGGTTGACTAAGTGGTCGGCCCCATATGTGTCTTGGTCCACACGCCACCTCACTTGATGTAACGCCCGCCCCTTTTCACTATGCTTAATTGACCGAAAATCAGAGTCTATTTTTTTTTTTGAAATAAAGAGTGACAAAGGGCGAGGGACGTCACGACACGAGTTAAGTCCGAGCTTCTAAAGCCCGGCCTTTAACTGGCCAACCCTATGTGTGCGTGGAATTAAGTCCACGAGAACAGTTCACACGTAGAAAATAAGCTCGCGGAATATAACTTAATGCGGAAATTATAATAGAGTCTATCCTACAAATTTTAGATAGTAAGGAAGATTACACTATTTAAATTACTAAAATACCTCAATTCATAATGTCCAAAAGTAAAGTCCAAACCATAGCAAGAAAGATAAATTATTGCAGTCCGACGAGTTAAGTTACTCAAATTACATTTCCAAAATATATCTAAGTAAATTAACTAGCCCGCTTCCCCAAGCTCCTATGCTTGGCTCCCATCGCGTCCTTCCTTTCCGCCATCCCCTGCGTCATCAGCTAAGCTGGAAGTACGGCGTTAGACAACGCGCCTAGTAGGACTCCGAGTAGGGCCAACACATGGATTAGTGATAACAAGCACATAGGTCATAATATAATAAAAACCATAAAATGAATGTCATGCCATGGGTGTCTTATGTCATGAGTCCCACCCATCATCCATTACCATTGTACAATGTCCTTTTTCCAATCATACATAAAATCCCCCTTGATGGAAAAACCTCATCAAGATAAATCAACACAAGTATCCCCCTTGATGGCAAAGCCTCATCAAAGTATCCCCATGCTTGCTTCTCGGTCGCCCCGACGGAGCATGGACGTTCCATTATTTTCCCTCCCATGCCATGCATTAGATGTAAATGCAATATGCTATGTAATATATAATTCATAGCCATAAAAACCCATCTTAAACATATCATATGATTACCAAAATAAATTAAGAAAACATCCATACACACATAGTCCATGGCTTACAATAAGGTTGGAATCCTACCGAATACCGACTAACGTTCCTTTACATTTTCCGTCCACAAATCCGGTCACCGATCGCACACTACTTGCGATGTCTGATACCTTATTACATATCAATAATCAGCCCATGTTTTATCCATGATTAAGTCCCTAATACATGCCTTAGTGGGGTTCGGCCATATACCATGGCCGAACCCCACTATCTAGGTTTGTGGGTCCCATCTTAACCCATTAAATATTCCAATTAGTGAGTCTAAAAATCAGCAAGCTTAGACTCCATAAATCAGCAATTAAGACTATTACTTAGAACCCTTAAGTCCATAAACATCCCCCATGGGGTTCGGCCATACACCATGGTCGAACCCATGGTTCCTTATTTTGGCCATATTTACGTTTTATGCCACTACCTCTTCCACGGTTAATCATTCACTTATTTGTGTACATTTTTGTCCATAAATGATCCATAACTTGGATCCATGAGTGACTCATTTAATCATGCCATAGGATCATTAAAAACAGCCCTTTACTTAGCCTAATTTCCATTCATCTAAACACATGCATAATTCCAAATTTTAGCCCATAAAATGACCTACAAGTGGGTCATGGGTTCGGCCATACACCATGGCCGAACCCATGATGTCTTTTTCTTATTTTTTCCATGGACCCATTTACATCATTTAGCTCCACCATAAGTTCCACCATGAGGGAATCTAAATCATCATTCCTTAATCATCATTATATACATTTTGGTCCATCAACTTAACCCTAATTCCCATTTATTAACGCATATACATAGACCTTAATCTTAGCCCATCAATTGGTTCACAATTGGGTCATGGGTTCGGCCATACACCATGGCCGAACCCATGATGTTAATTTCCATACTTCTCTTGGATCATTTACCACATTTTTGATCCATAAACTTAGATCCCTCAATGGCTCACCAATCATGTCATGGAATAATTAAAATCAGCCCCTGTAATTTAACCTAATCCCCAGTAATTTAAACACATAAATAACTCCAACTTAACCCATCAAATGGCTTGTAAAATGGGTCATGGGTTCGGCCATACACCATGGCCGAATCCATGATGTCTTTTCTCCATTTTTCCTTGGATCCATTACAACACTTTAGATCAACCAATAGTCCTTTCTTGAGGGGGTTTAATCACACATTTAAACCATCATTCTTAACCACATTGGAGTCCATTAACTTAGCCATATTCCCCATTTATTTTTCCATCATTTGACCCCCATCAAAGTCACCAACACACCACCATAGGGTTCGGCCATACACCATGGCCGAACCCATGGTTCAAAAATATTCCATCCATAAAAATCTCTCCATGGTTTTCCTCATTTAAAAATCCCTTTAAAAATCACTAACATTTAATCATTAAAACCTTAAAATCATAAATCATCCTTCCATGGTTTTAATCCTAAAAACCTCATTAAAATTACTTAATTACCTACCATGGGGTTCGGTCATACAACATGGCCGAACCCTATGGTCCATGATTCCTTCAAAAATCATCACTTTCATGCTTGAATAAGTCTTAATACATAATGTCCTTAATACATCCTTTATTTTTCTTAACCTAATTTATCTTTCCCATTTTGTCCATTTCTCATCCTTTCCTTGGATGGATTTTTTTAGATCCATGGCCCATAACATTTTTTGCTACCACTTAATCTAAGAAATGGACTCCATTTTTAAACCTTAAAAACCTAACATCTTGTTTAGAGATACTTACAAATCTGACGACTCCTCCGACTTCCTTTTCTCCCTTTGGATTCCTTAGCCTTCTTTCTTCTTCTTCACTTGTTGTTCGGCCAAGATGTGCTTGATCAAATGATATCCCCAATGTTTGGGTTCGGCTAAGGTGAAGGTAGATTGAGAGAGGGAAGGGAGGAGAGGATGAGAAAAATGCCTAAGTCTCCTTGGTCTTGAGGTGGTCGGCCTATGCTTGAGTTTTTCTTCCTTTCTTCTAAGTCTTTTCTTCCTCTTTGGTCATGTGAGAGTGAGGGACGGTTTTGGAGAGGGAGGGATGGAGAGAGTGAGATGAGAATGGGATGAGATGAAAACCCATCTCATTTGGTTGCTTAAGCTACACTTCACAATCATTTCCCTCCACCCACCAAGCATGGGCTTACATGCCTTAGTGGTGGTGGTTGGGACAAAACCACCACCAAGCCAACAGTTTTGGTGCCTTGAGATGGGGTGGTTTGGTCTTCCATCTTGACCATTTGACCATTATCATGGAGGGGTATGGGTCATCATGCTTTGGGTGGTGGTGGTTGAGATGAAACCACCACCCTAAGCCCATGGTTTGTTTGTGTTTCTTTAAGTGGTTTGGGTGGTTTCAATGAAATGAAACCACCCATTGACTTATCCCTTGGACTCCCCAATTGACCCAATTTGACTAACCTAATCATTTAATTAATTGGATCATCAACTTAGGTTAATTAATTCTTATTTAATCCCCTTTAATCTCCTCGATTCTTCTCCATTAATCCACCCATGGTTGACCAAGTCAACCATGGTGGCCGGCCCCACTAATTTCTAGCCTACCCGCCACCTCACTTGATGAGGTGGAAGTGGGTCCCATTCGGCCATGTCACCTAGGTTTTATAAATTCTAACTTAGGTGATTCACATTAATTAAATCAACTTAATTTTAATTTGTTCCTCCTCAATTCCCTTTGACTTATCCATGGTTGACCAAGTCAACCATGATGGTTGGCCCCACCTATGCCTTGGTTCACACGCCATCTCACTTAGTGAGGTGGAGGTGGGCCCCACTTGATTATGCCATCTTGATCATTTCATCACTAACTTAGGTGATTTAAACCAATTCAATCCACTCCCACTTATTGGATCACCATTGGGCCCATGGCCCACTTAAATTTATTTCCTACCTATTTACCTTAGAGCTTAAATCATCTTGACCCATTGGGTCTCAAATGGGTATTGGGCCCAGTTTGACCATCCTTGGCCCAATTAACGATCATTGACCATTTAAATGAATTTAATTCAATCCATGGTCCATTGGACCATACTTGGGCCTTTGTCCAAATTTTGATCTATTTACATTTATTCCATCAAAATTCCTAATTTACATCATTAAAATAAATAATAGCCAACATATATATTGATTTAAAAAATCTGGGCTATTACACTTGATGAGGTGGAGTTGGGTCCCACTTGGCTATGCCACTTGGATTTCCACTCCTACACTTTCCAACTCACTTGATGAGGTGGACCCCATGCCTTTGATCACAATTGGGTCCATACCCCAATTAAATCCATTTCTTACCCATTTACCCTAATGCTCAATCCATCTTGACCCATTGGGTCCCAATTGGGCATTTGACCCAATTAATTGGAAATAATCCAATCCATGGTCCATTGGACCATACTTGGGCCATTGCCCCAACTTTGGTCCATCTAACATCCATTTTATCAAAATTCTTAATTTCAACAATTAAAATAAATAATAGCCAATATATTTCTTGATTTAAAAATATGGGCTATTACAGTTTCGCAGCACCCTTTGTTCTTTCTCAATTACTCTGACAGGCTTTTCGACGTAAGTCACGTCGCTTTGCACCTCTATGTTTTGCACCTTCAGTACGTGCGAGGGATCAGGATTGTACTTCCTCAACATAGATATATGAAATACAACGTGCAAAGATGACAACTGTGGAGGAAGTATCAGACGATAAGCCACTTCCCCTACCCTCTTTTGAGTTGGAAAGGGTCCCACATATCTAGGTGACAGCTTCCCTTTCTTTCCGAATCGCATGTGCCCTTTCGTGGCAAGTGTAACACCCCGGATTTTCAGGTTATCAATATATATAAAATTGCCCATTTAATTTGTGAATTAAATGATATGGACCTTAGATGGGTAAGGTGTTGGGTCAATTGCCACTTAAGACCCAACGAATTGTGGATATGGTTTCAATTAAAATAAATGGGTAAGATGTATTCAATTGGGTCAAATTTGTTAATTGGGTCAAAATGCCCAATTGGGACCCAATGGGTCGTGGTGGACTTGGTTGACCACCAAGTGAGTCCAAGTTTAAAATTAAGTGGGGCTGAATTAAATTGGAAATGGATTCAAATAATTGAGTTCATAAAGTGAGTTGAATTAAAGAGGTTAATTGAGTGAAATGAGTTGGATGGAAATTAATGGGACTTTCATCTTAAATGAGTGGAGTGTGAAGATGAAGGTGGTTTGTTGTTTCAAAAACCAAACCAAGGCATACACGTTGGAATGGGAGTTTCATCTCATGGGATGAAACTCCATTTATCAATGAGAGGTGGACCGTTTTTGTGTTGTTACACAAGCCTACACAAGGCTACACGTTGGACATGGGAGTTTCAACTTATGGATGAAATCCCCAAATGGGCCATTAATGGAGAGGTGGCGGTTTTATGGAGGTTACACAAACCAACTCAAGGCTACACCGTTGGGACATGGGAGTTTCATTTCATGGATGAAACCCCCAAAATGTATCATGAATGAGAGGGGACGGTTTTGTGGAGGATATACAATCTAAGTCAAGACTACACCGTTGGGACATGGGTGTTTCATCTCATGGATGAAACCCCCAAATGGACCATTAAGGAGGGAGGTAAAGGAGCTTGGGAGTTACATGGGGTGTCACCAATGGACACTACCCTTGGCTGAATTTCATTAAACAAGAAAAGACTAAGGGATTGCATCTTAGACTCTCTCTCTCTCTCAAGCTCTCTCTTGGCTGAACCACACCTCAAGACAAGGGGCACTTAGAGTATTTTTATCTCACTCTCTCCCTCTCACACAAGGCCGACCTATCCCAAAGACAAATGAGGAAGGACTTAAGGCTTCATGTCAAGATCCTCTCCCTCTCACAAGAACCTAAGGCCGACCCTCTCACAAGGATCAAGAAGGGAGGAAGAAGAGGCTAAGGAAGGAAAAGATCCAAGGAACAAGTCGGAGAGAAGAAAGAAACTGAAGGAGTCACAGAATCGGTAAGTGCACGATAAATTTCGTAAATAAGAAATGAGGGTCAAGGGTCAAGGACATGGTTCGGCCATTGCATGGCCGAACCCTAATTTTATTATGGCTAAAGACTCAATGATGAACCATAGGGTTCGGCCATGTTGTATGGCCGAACCCCATGGAAAGGTATTAAGGAATTTATATGGGTCTAACTGATTTTAAAGGGAAGATGATGAACCATAGGGTTCGGCCAGGTTGTATGGCCAAACCCCATGGAAAGACATTGGTTATATTTTAATGGATTTGAAGGATGAAAATCATAGATGTATGTGTATGATTTTAAAAAGGTTTAAAAGGGTTTAAATGGATGGATGTATGAGAACCATCAAAGAATCAATCATGGATGTATAATATGTTTTAATGGAAATAATGAACCATAGGGTTCGGCCATGTTGTATGGCCGAACCCCATGGAGAGATAATGATGGATAGTGTTGTTAGATTTAATTAATTTTGAATATGTTACTGAGGATCAAAAAGGATGAACCTAAGAGTTTGATTAAACCCTCCCATGGAGGGTTTTGTTTATGAACTTGAGCTGGTGAATTATTTAATGGAGAACATGGAAACAAAATACCATGGGTTCGGCCATGTGTATGGCCGAACCCCATGGACCATGTTAATAGGTCATGTGGAGATTTAAGCATGATTAGAAATGATGGCCAAAGGGGTGAAATTAAAGTACCATGGGTTCGGCCATGGTGTATGGCCGAACCCCATGGATTGTGTTTTGGAAGATAAGTTGGTATAAAGGACTTAAATGTATGATTAAATATGGTGAAAATTGAAGGACCATGGGTTCGGCCATGTTGTATGGCCGAACCCCATGGATAATGTTATTGGATTTAATTTGAGAAAAATTAAAGGACTAAGGGCACAAAACCAAAGGAGTGAGGTTCAGCCATGTTGTATGGCCGAACCCCACTAAGGAATTTTATGGACATAGGGTTTCATGCATGTTAGTTGATTAATGTATGTATGATTAGATTAATGGATTGTGTGATTGGACTTAAGTTAAAGGATCAAATGACTCAAAGGAGGGACTAAAACCAAGTGGGTGAGGTTCGGCCATACAACAAAGACATGTTTATGGACTTGGACATTATTGTAAATCAAATGGGACATGAGATTGATTGGTTGGCATGTTATAAGGTAACGGGACTTCACAAGGGGTGTACGATCGTGAACAGTTTCCGGACGAAAGTGCAAGGACACTTTAGTGGTCTTGGGTAGGATTCTACCTCTTTGAAACTATGGGTTATGTAATATGGTTTAATCTCTTATTTTGAATGGTTTATGTTGTAAAAATAATATGTTTCAAGTATGAGGTTTTAATGCTATGATTATACTATTACATAGCATGTGGACATATACATCTCATGCTTGGCATGGGAGGGATGTTTGTAACTGAAGGCCACGCTCCGCCAGGGCGTCCGTAAGGCATTCGTGGGAAGACCTTGATGTGCATTATCCATCAAGAAGAATTCGGAGAACACACTCCGTCGGGGCGTCCATAAGGCAACTGTGGGGATACCTTGATGAGGAGAATTCCATCAAGAAGATATATGTATTTATGATGGGTGGGACTCATTGCATTTGACACCATGGCATGGCATTGTTTTACATGGATTTTGTATTATGTTATCTATATGATTTATGTACTAACCATGTGTTAGCCCTACTTGGAGTACCTACTGGGCGCGTTGTCTAACGCCCTACTTCTACCCTAGTGAATGACACAAGAAATGAAGGGAACGATGAGCGTGATCGGAGCCAAGCATAGGAGCTTGGAAGTGTTTAATTTATATTTTGATTAAGTTACTCATAGACTATGTAATTTGAGAAGATAGCATTTGGGCATGTAATAACTTAGATAATTTGCTATGGTTTGAATGGCTTATTTTGGATATTCAAGTTAAGACGAACTACTTTGTTATCTAAAATAGAATAGATTTAGGTTCTATTATAATTCCGCAGTTAGATTTTTATCTGCATGTATAATTTATCGTGTGTGAACCGTATTCGTGGGCTTAGTCCATGCACACGTATGGTTGGCCAGTTAAGGGTCGGACTTTAGAAGTTCGGACTTAGCTCGCCTTGTGGCGTCCGGCTCTCTCTCATTCTTCTATTCAAAAAAAAAAATAAACTATGATTTTCGGCGAGTGAAAAAACGCAGGGCGTTACAGCAAGACCTTCAAGAACACTAAGTCTCCCACCTCAAACTCAAGGAATCTCCTTCTCTTCTCCGCATAACTCTTCTGACGACTCTGTACAGTGAGCAGATGTTGTCGTATTACCTTGATCTGTTCCGTGGCCTCTGCAACCAGATCAGGTCCAATAAGTGCAGGCTCACCGGCCTCTGTCCAACACACTAGTGATCTACAGGGTCTACCATACAATGCCTCAAATGGAGCCATCTTGAGACTTGCCTGGCAACTGTTGTTGTACGAGAACTCAACTAGTGGTAAATGATCTTCCCAACCACCCTTGAAGTCTAGCATGCATGCTCTCAGTATATCCTCCAATGTGTGTATTGTCCTCTCTAACTGTCCATCAGTCTGTGGACGGAAAGCTGTGCTGATCAACAAGTTGGTCCCGAAAGCTGACTGCATGCTCTGCCACACCCTGCCTGTGAATCGGCCATCTCTGTTGGACACAATGGTCCTGGGTATGCTATGCAGCCTAATGATATCCTTGATGTATCGTCGTCCATAAGTCTCAGATGAATCTGTCATCTTGATGGGAAAAAAGTGTGCAGACTTGGTCAATCGATCTACTACAACCCATATTGCATCGTTGCCCTTTGATGACCTTGGCAACCCTGTCACAAAATTGATGGAAATATGTTCACATTTCCACTCTGGCACTGGTAAGGGTTTGAGCAATCCTGGTGGTTTCTGATGTTCAGTCGTGACTTGCTGACAAGTCAGACATTGAGTAACAAAGTCAGCAACATCTCTTTTAAGTCCATGGGACCTATAGCGTCTCTTCAGATCATGATACATCTTGGTGCTACCCAGATGAATAGAGAGTTTCGTTTGGTGTGCTTCGATCAACAACTCTCTTCTGCAACTTTGAGGCACATATGTCCTGCCTCGAAATAAAAAGACTTTCTCCCTGTCGTAACTCCCATTCTGGTATAACCTCGCGAGTAGACATCTTAGCCCATATTTCTTCCACTTCCGGATCTATTCGTTGTTCCTGCTCAATCTTAGAAACCATGCTGGATCGTCTATCAGATTATACATACTCCCATGATTCTTGATGTACAAATTGAACTCTCGAATGGTATTCAGCATTTCCCATTCCTTCACAATCAAGCTGGCCACTGTTGCATGTGACATGCGATTAATCTGCCACTTTGTTTGCCTTGCCAGGATGATACCAAAGTGCAAACTCATAATCTTGCAGATACTCCCATCCATCTGCGTTGCCTCATATTGAGTTCCTTCTAATCAAACAGATACTTCAAACTCTTATGGTCAGAAAATACTTCAAATTTCTCACCATATAGATAGTGTCTCCAGCTTTTGAGAGCGAAGAACACTGCGGCTAATTCCTAATCATGTGTGGGATAGTGGTGTTTTTGAATTTTCAACTGCCTTGAACCATAAGCCACTATGTGTTGACTTTGAGTAAGAGAACACCCAAGTCCTTTTCCTGAAGCATCACAATATACTTCATAGCCCTTGCCTCTTTCCTGCAAAATCAAAATAGGAGCAGTCGTAAGCCTCTCCTTTGGGTCTTCGAACCTTCGGTTCCACACATCAGACCATTCAAATTTGACTCCTTTCTGAGTGAGTTTGGTGAGTGGAGCTGTAATTTTGGAAAAGTCCATAATAAACTTCTGATAATAACCAACCAACCCCAGAAAGCTAACGATTTCGGTCACATTCCTTGGAGCTTTCCAGTCTCTAATTGCCGCCACCTTACCCAGGTCCACGGCTATTCATTCCACTGATATGACATGTCCTAAGAAATTGACCTCAGATAGCCAGAACTCACACTTGCTTGCTTTGGCATATAATTGATTTTTTTTTCAAGGTGTCCAGGACTATCCTTAGATGCTCAGCATTCTCCTTCTGACAGGTAGAATAAATCAGGATGTTGTCAATGAGAACAATTACAAACTTGTCCAAGTAAAGACGAAAGATCCTGTTCATCAAATCCATGAACACAGCTGGTACATTGGTGAGTCCAAACGGCATGACCACATAATGATATAGTCCGTACCGAGTTCTGAAAGTCGTTTTTTCTATGTCTTCATCCCTAACACGGATTTGATGATAGCCTGACATCAGATCAATCTTAGACAAGTCATTGGAACCTCTGAGTTAATTGAATAGATCATCAATTCTGGGTCGAGGGTACTTGTTTCTGACTGTCAGCTGGTTCAATTTCCGATAATCTACACGCATCCGACCTGCACCATCATTCTTCTTCACAAATAATACCGGTGCTCCCCAAGATGATGTGCTGTTCCGGATGCATCCTAGTCTGAGCAGTTCATCAATTTGCTTCTTTTGCTCCGACATCTCAGCTGGGGCCATCTGGTAATGCGGCAATGACACTGGAGCAGTGCCAGGATACAGCTTGATCTCGAAATCGATCTCCCTCTTTGGAGGCAAACCAGGGAGTTCTGTCGGAAATACCTCTGCGTAGTCTTTCACTACCGCAGGTAGTCAGCCATTGGTGCCTTGTCTAGTCTGATGATGATCGGTACTAGACGATTCATTTCCTCGTGTAGTCTTCAGGTCATTGGTATGCTTTGTTTGTCGGCATGTACCACATATCGTTTTCCCTCGGGTGACCAAAATATCACCCTGCGAAGATGGCAGTCAATGCTGGCTTGGAAGTTAGCCGACCAATCCATGCCGAAAATGATACCGTATTCTGTCATCTCGAGTACCAAATAGTTAAACTCAAATCTGAACCTAGCAAGTTTAGTGTTTACCGATGTGCAGATCAGTCCCAGTGATGTGTCTCCTATGGGGGATACAATAGTAAGTGGGGTGGACAATTGTTGTACTAAATTGCCAGTCGCAGATATGAATGCAGCAAATACAAAGGAGTGGGATGCTCCTGAATCAAATAATGCAAAAGCATAAGAACTGCCAACTACTGCCATACGTTGAATCATCGAGTGATCCACCGTCTCTGGAGGAGGAGCCGAAGTATACAATCGTCCAGGTCCTGTTGGGACAGGGGCTCGTTCTGTCTAGTTATATGCTCTGGATGCTTGAGAATGAGCTGGTCGAGCTGGAGGACGGAAGGTACCCCTTGAGTGTGAAGGTCTACTGATTTGTGGGCAGTCCTTCTTGAAATGGTCCTGCTGGCCACACTGGAAACATGTGTTAACACTGTGCGGAACCTGAGAGACGAGCCCTGATGTGGAGGGCTGATTGGGATGAAAACCTCCAGTTGACCCAGTAGAAGGTGATGGTCTCCCAAAATTGGATCAGAATCTCTTATTCGGGAGGAAATCATTTCCCCCGCTTTGCCCTCAGCGATTGTCAACAAACTTGATTGTTTCCATTAATTCTTGCTCAGCTATACTAGCTCGGCTGACCACTTCCGCCAAAGTCGCTGTTTTGAATATTCTGACCTTGGCTCTTAGGCTAGGTCGTAAGCCTCGCTCAAACTACCGAGCTTTCATGTATCCTGTGTCTACCATGTACAGAGCATAACATGATAAACGGAGAAACTCCTGATAGTAGTCCACAACCGTCATGGTGCCCTAAACCAGAGATATAAATGCTTGTGTTTGGCACTCCATCTCCTCATCTGGAAAATAATGATCCAGAAACATTCCTACAAACTGGTCCCATGTCATCTCTGTCCTTTCCTCCATTGGGAGTTGTGCTTGCTGACATTTGCCGGCATCATCTACCAATTGTGAGGTAGCCAGCAATATCCGGTCCTCATTACCGGTGATCTTGAGCAGCTTCCAAGATTTTGGTGATATTCTCAACCTAGTTTTTGGCTTCTTCGGGTCCCTCTTTCCCTTTGAAATAAGGGGGATGCTGCTGTTGGAAGTCCTAGACCATATTCCGGTCTTGTGATTCATTGGAGGTTGCGGCTCCATTGCCGTTCTGATGTTACTGTAACACAGAGGTGACTACTGCCTGCACTAAGTTTTGCAGCTCAGGAGGTTCCACAGGAATATTCACGTTGTTCTGCTCCTCTTCCTGTTGTGGATGTTGTACCTCTTTCTCCTGATGCGTGTTTTGTCAGGTTCTTCTTCTTCTCGGAGTCATTTTCCTAAGTCATTGAAATATCGTTTGACTTAGCTTTCTCATAAAGTTTTGTGTTTACATAGTTTGGTGAATTGCCAAATCAGCATCTTGTATTTCTTGTTTTGGTGAACTTTCCTATGTTATCACATATTGTTTCTCATTTTGGGGGAAATCCTGATGTTTCTTGTTTTGGGAAAATATGTCCTACTTTGCTATGTTTGATAAATCCATGTTTATAGTGATTGTCCTTCCCTTGCTGTTATTCCTTTTTTCATCAAGTGTTGCCCTCAGATTGAATGCTTCAGTCTGATTCTCAACAAAATAAATTAATCCGGCCCCTATGCAGCAGACTCCGAAGAGTCGGTCAATTGGGATTCTTATCTTGTCAGTGAGACATGATACCGTATTAATCTTACTTTGAAAGATTCACACTTTCGGTTTCGCTCTGATACCGACTGTAACGCCCTGCCCTTTTTCACTCGCTAAAAATCAGAGTATATTTTTTTTAAAATTTAAATAGAGTGAGAGAGAGCGGGATCGTCACGACACGAGCTAAGTTCGAGTTTCCAAACCCGACCCTTAATTGGCCAACGATATTTGTGCGTGGACCAAGTCCACTAAACAGTTTACATGCTACATCAATTGCGGAATAAACATATGGATTAAGATTTCATCCATAAACATAACATCAATTCTAAGCAAGGAAGTCAATCACATAAAATTAACTGAGGTTCAAATATCCAACACATTATCAAACCATAGCAAAATAAATCTAAGTTATTACAGTCCCAAAGTGCAATTATCTCAAATACATTGTTCCAAAATAAATATTAAATAAAGCAAGCATAAGCTATCCAAGCTCCTAAGCTTGGCTTCTTTCACGTCCATCGCCCGTTCCATTTCCTGTTACAACATCTAAAAGGTAGAAGTAGGGCGTTAGTCAACGCGCCCTGTAGGAATTCCAAATAGGGTCATACACATAAGGGATCAGTGTAAAATTAGAATAAGAGTATCATATTAGAAAGCTATAAACATATCATAGTATCAAAATCAGCGCATGATAATCATATCCAAATCATGCTCATGTATATGTCAATGCCATGGGTGTCATATGCCAATGATCCCCCACCCATTCTCCATATCAAACATCATACAAATCAAATCAAGTGTTCCTTTGGCGAATTACTTCCACAGTGTTTTGTGATGTACCACCAGGTCACTGAATACCCCCGACGTATGTTAATCGGAAACCCCGAATGGAGTGCGGACTCCTCCCCATGTATGTTAATCGGAATCACCGAATGGAGCATGGAATCCTCCCACATATCTCACTAGGAATCAGTATGGATTCCTTCCACGTATGCTAATCGGAATCACCGATGGAGCGTGGACTCCTCCCCATGTGTGTTAATTGGAATCACCGAATGGAGCATGGACTCCTCCCTCATGTTCCCTCCCATGCCATGCATGAGATCATGAATGCACAATTATCATTTTGTATCAAAATAAATATTTAATTGAAAAACAGTTCAACAAGACCTATTCCATTCATTTTAACCAAAATGATTCATCATGTTTGTAAATTAAACCAAGAACTCATACATATATAGATCCCGATGCATTTTAATAAGGTAGGAATCCTGCCAAATTTCAGTTTACTGTTCTTGCTATTCCGTCAAGGTCACGTTCAATGATCACGTCGAAATTGAATTGCAAAACCCCTTTTGTGAATCTCCTTTTCCTTATTACATTTAGCACATAAATAAATCAAATTGATGATCCATTTGATTTCCATCATCCCATGTTCATTTCCATTTACCCATCGTAGGTCTTAAACCGGTTAAGACCCTTAAGGGGTTCGCCCATACATCATGGTTGAATTGTGTTCAAGTCAACAAAAAGCCATCAATGGGGTTCGGCCATACAACATGGCCGAACCTCATTCTTTGGTTTTTGATCCCTTTTTTTTTATCCTTGCTTTATTTTAACAATGCAAGTCAATCCTCATTTCTAAATAAAATTATTAAAAATCAATTTTCACTTTTAAATTCAGTCGACTGAACCCGGCAGATTACCGTCTGCTGCCCGTCCTGCGGATGGTAGAAACCCATCCCACGGACGATAGAAACCCGTCTGCAGACTGTGAAATTCGTCCGAGCACAACACCCTATCCATGTCTGTTACCCGTCCGCGGGACGGGTTGATAGATACTCATCTGCAAACAACATCCTATCCATGTTTGTTACTAGTCCGCGGATGGTCGAAACCCGTCTCACGAGCGATAGAAACTCATTCGCAGACAGTGCAATCTGTCCGCAGACAACATCCTATCCATGTCTATTCGACCCTCCGCGGACTGTTGAAACCCGTCCGAGGACGGTAGTACCTGTCCAGCAGACAGTGTAACCCGTGTTCAGTCCTCTTTTGTTTGGATGTTTTTACATTCTTTTCTTCATGAAATCTCCCCTTAGCCTTTTTAAACATGTATTAAATCATTTATACATAAAAATCAGTGGACATACTCTACCCATTAACCAAGTTAGGGTCTTGTCCATTAATCTTTCAATCTCTAGCATCATATCTAGAATTTGAACATCACCTTACTTTTATGTCAATCTCATCACCATTCCTTGAATGGATTTCAATGTCCATGGTCCTATATCATTTTGACCGTCCAATTAAATCAAATATGAACCCCATGGTTTCGGCCATTCCATAGCCAAAACCATGGTTCCCTTAGCTTCTTTCATTCATTTAATCCTTGTTAAACATTACATACCTTTTTCCTTGTCTCCTTCATTTCTTTCGTTCTGTCTTTATTCCTCAGTCATTCTTTGTTTCTTCACCGATTCTTCCAGCAACCTTCTCCAAGTTTAACCACGAAAATGAGAGAGGGAGAGAGAAGAGAAGATGGAAATCCCTTTGCTCTCAATGGAGAGAGGATCGGCCAAAGGTGTAGTGTCTCTTGGTAATCAACCCAACTCCTTCCTTAGTCCTTCACTTCCTTGTTTCTTCACTGATTTCTACTAAGTCTAGGGATGAAGATGGAAGAGAGAGAAGAGAGGAAAATCTCTTTGTTTACCATAGAGAATTTGGAGAAGGGTGTAGTTGAGAGAGAGAAGAAGAGGAGATGAAAATCTGCTTGATCTCAAGATGAGAATTCGGCCAATGGGGTTGGACGTGCCCTTTGGGCTGATGTCTTTTATGTGAAAGACCAAACCCTTTCTCTCCCTCTCTTAATGGTTCCTCCAATCAAGGTGTCCCTTGGCTTAACCAAGGAAACACCTTGCTCCCATCGAGTTCCATCCTTTGAGATGCAAACTCTCCACCTCCCCATTTATGTTTCTTCTCATGCCAAGGTGTCCCTTGGCTTAACCAAGGCACCCCTTGGCTTCCAACGTGTGCCCCTTGGGTTTCCTTCATAAGATGGAAACCCTCCATCTTCCAAGTTAACTCACTCATCTCAACTCAACTCTATTTAACTCACTTTAAATTGACTCAACTTAACTCAATCCACCTTGACTCAATTGAATTTATAAATCAACTCAAGCCAATTCAAATCATTTGAACTTATTCATTAACTCAATTCTATTTGAACTCACCCATGGTTGACCAAGTCAACCATGGCATGGCCGACTATGCACCATTTAGCACTCGGGTCCCACCTAGCCATTTCATTTACACGCCTTAGTCTTAATTGGTTATTTGACCCAATTACATTGGCCTTACCCAATTACATACAAATCAGCTCATCATGACCCATTGGGTCCTCATTGAGCAATTGACCCATTTATTTAAGGCTTACCCATTTATTTTCAATTCAACCTTACCCATGACCTGTTGGGTCTTATTTGGGCAATTGACCCAACTCCTTACCCATTTAAGGTCCAATTCAATTATTTCAATATCAACCAACAATAATTCACCATCAAATAAACCATTCCAATATGTAATCATGAAATAAAAATTCATGGTGTTATAGAAAATTCAGGGTGTTACAGACATACACATTCTACAATCCATTCATGCGCATACTCCATGGTAAATCCCTACAATTACTTTCCAAGCTATCCATTCCACATCATCTCCATATCACCACCCTATCCCTCCATGCCTTGCACGATTTTTGCCCAATATTTTCTCCATGCATTTAACTCTAAATCCATCTAAGTTCATGCGTATACACCTAACATCCTTATCATACATAGCATCATACAAATTTTGCATTCTCTTAATCCATCCAAGCGCATTATTGTATTGAGTTGACGTCCATGTCATCATCTCATCATCTAACCATTCATGCATTTAGACTTTAGATCTCATCCATCCATTCATCCATTCTTTCAATCCCATCCATTAATCAATAATTGCACAATTAAACCAATTAGCCAAATTCGAAAATCACAAATCCATATCCAATCCATATTTTCTCTTTCTTATTCTTTCTCTCCAAGGTACCTTAGGCATCAAGTTACCCAATGCCCAAGCCAAATTTGTGTAACCTTATGTGTAGCCCTAGGTTTTTAGTTTTTAATCCCAACGACCCATCATTAGTTAGATTTAATCTCATCCTTTTATCCATCATCTTAAACTTAGATTTAATCTCCACCGTCCGTCCATTCCTTGAGCCTATAAATACCCCATTCGACTATGGTGAAAAGGGAATTAGATCTGGAGCTCAAGATGACCTAAGATTGGAGAAAACACCCAGAAGAACAAGAGACACTGTTCTTCATGCTAATTTCACAAGTGAACATTCACTGTAAATTCGATTTTTATTTGTCTTCTTAATTGTTTTTCCAATTCTTGTATTTAATTCTTCCATTAAATAAATAAGAGATATCCATTTTATATTCTCGAAAAGTTCAATTATTGAATATATTTTTGAATTCTATGTGTTAAATTTCAAATCTAGATTTCTTATTTATTTATTTATTTTGGGCGAGATTAGAGAATAATTCCACAACCACATTTAAATTATGCATTTTTACATTATGTTATTTTTTTATTCGCAAATTTAATTCATGTCTTTAGCTACGTTAGTTCTTATCAATGTATATTGTATTTTAATTCTTTTAATTGTTTGTCATGTAATTTAAAAGTCTTGTGTTTTATTTTATGTATACAAACCACTTCTTCAATACGGGTTAACTAGTTTGAGATCTAAGTAAATAAACTTATATTTTGCTTTCTTGAACTTAGGTGTGAGATTATCCGTAAAATTTATTTTAATCCATTATTTTGATCATGTTTAAATCAATGTTCTAACTTTTGGTTTTGAATTTTAAATGAGAGATTGTTAACTTAGAAGTAAATTTATAAAATTAGGATTGAATGTTATACTTTAATTTATTTTTAATCTCAATGTTTTCTAAGAAACATATTAACTCAAGCAATAGATTCTAAACATATATATTTTGATCTACTTATGCATATATTTTGCTTGTTCTCTGTGGGATCGACCTCTCACTCATAACAATGTACTATAAATGGTTCGTGCGCTTGTGAGATTATAAATTTAAAAATTTACACAATTTTCACATCAAAAAATTTTTGGTGTCATTGCCGGGGAACGAAAAGTACATTCCTCCGCTCTACCGGAGAACAAATGAAAATATATGTTTTGAAATCTTATGTCTTGAATCTTAGTCAACTCTCAAAAATTAGAAAATTCTATTTTCAGAAAATCTAATTTTGGAAGGTTACTTACAATTAAAATGTTCTTTATTATAAAAGAGATCTTTAAATTTTTCAAATTGTAAAATTTTTGCTAAACTTAGATATCTGTTAAATTTTGAAGTTTCTATTTTTGTAGAAAAATTCTATTTTTGGAAAACTGATAGATTCAACTAAGTTTCTTCCTTTACCCTCCTTCTAATTTCATAAACCTAATATATTTTAATAATCTTTTAATTTTGGAATCAAATCTAATTTTAGAAGGTCTTGAAATTTATATCTATGGAAATTTTAAGATTTATCTAAATTTGGAAACATTCTATTTTGAGAAAATTGTTTGATTTTGGAGACGTCTAATTTTAGAAAATTCTATTTTTGGAAAGTTTTAGTTTTAGATCATCTTTTCAATTTGTATTAACTGATGGTATTAATTTAGAAATTTATTCATAATCTCACATTAGTTTAGGAGACTTAATTAAGTTTAATTATTTTAATCTTTTTCTAGTTGTAGTGTAGGATCTTGCATTTAGTTCGTTCATGCATTCTTGAGTTAGAATCTTCACCTAGGTTCGTGTGTCTTATTTTTCAGGAGTTTTGAAAACCGTGACTCAAAGTTACTAGAATTTACGCGCATTGGCTAAGGCAAGTGCCTAACTATTTTTTTTTTTTTTTTATCTTTCTCATGCATTCATATAGCTTTCACTAGGTTGTTTGCATATATTACTTGCATAAAAAAAGATTGCATATTTATTTTGATCATGCATTTAGGTTGCTAGTTTCATGCATTTAGTGTAGTTTGTTTGCTTATTGTTTTGCATATTTGTTTTATGCTTCCATTGATAGATTAGGTTGCATTCACATAAAAAAAAAAAAAAAAGATTAGTAATAAAATGGTTCATGCACTTTAAATAAAATCAATTTTGGAACCATAGGTTAGTTTTTAGGATCTTTCTTGCTCATTAGGACAATTTTTTTAAAATAATTTTAAATAACTAATTCTAGTTTTTCTTCACTTACAGTGTCTAGGCTAATTCTGTCACCAAGACATGCGGTCGAGCATAGTCTAAGGATAAGATGGGACGAGATGTCGTATGTGCTCCCTGTAATGCCCCTCCCTCTAGCAACCGTCATCAGAGTAATATATTAGGAATATTTTAGTGGAGAGGGAGGCGAGCGTCACGACGCGAGCCAAGTCCGAGTCCGAAAACCCGACCTTTGACTGGTCCAACTAGTGTGTACGTGATAACATTTGCAGACACTAACATAAACCTGGAAAAATTTAAACATTTATTTCATTGCATGAATTGCAAACGCATCTCAAAGCAAATATAAGGAAATTCCCAAGATAATCATACATGAGTCAAATACAATATACTTCATTACAAAGTTCCTAGTCATATTGTCATAACATTCCCCAAATATTACATGAACATTCTTAATACATAACATTGTCCTACTATTCCTGAAAAATACATAAGTCTGCTTCACTAGTCCAAACTTCCTTCTTAGTTTTTCATCTTTTCTACACCGAATTACAACCACTATTCCAACATGTACCCAGGCTATTTCATAGATCAAACATTACATTCCAAAACACAACACATCATGCAATATTTTCCATTGTTCAATCACATCAATAAAATTGATAATACTATGCACAATAAAGTATAGTGTATTGTTTTCCCTCTCCTAGAAGTTCATGAAGTGGACAAAATAAAATATCGAAGCTCTCTTAGCAATCCGGACCCAAAGTTTGTTGAAATAAAACAATCATAGCAAAACCCAAAAAAAATCTATGTTAACCATTTGCCTAAATTTCTAAAACCACTTGAGAATCCATTCCTTATTATTTTAAATAAAAATAATTCATCTCTTAAGATCATAGGTGTTCTGGTCTAGAAAATAGGGATTCAGAAATCTATGTTTTCCAAGTCATACGTACTTTTCCAAGAAAATGCTTGTAGGGAAGAATTCGATCATCGTTTACAATTTTTTGGGAATAGGAAGTTTATCAATTAATTCCCATCCTCCGCCAGTAGATAGGACTCTGAATAACAATCGTAACGATATCTCATGCGTCCCAAGGAGATATTCGTAGCCCGAGTTATGATCGTTTTACTCAAATAGTCACACGGCCAAACAAATTGTAGTCCGCCCATGAGACCAAGGTTGCAAACCGATTTTCACCCATCATCCCATTGAATTTAAATTTAGGTATCTTTCTGGAGATATGTCTCCCTGAGGGATTGATTTTAGGCACAAATTTCACACTACTCCGATCCCTAATGATTGAATTAAAAATCTCCCATCAAAACGCTGCAAAACAGTCCAAAATTCTCTATTCTGCAATAGGCTTCTTTTGCAGGTCTAATTCGACCCATCAAATCACAGAATTGGCCCTCAAATATTTCTTCTGGAGATAGGTTTCCTTGTTCTGATTAGAATGAATATATATTTGCATCATTTTGATAATCGAAGATCAAGTTATGATTTATTTGTTAAACAACAACAAAACTATGCTGTAGATTTTGAAAGAAATTCTTACGAGTTGCAGACCTAATTTGAGGTTTTAAATTATCAAATATTGGTGTGAAGTTAGGAAAGAGACTACATCTATAAGTGTAGCTTCCAACCTAACAAATTTTGTCAAAAAGATGTTCGGGAGCTCAGGTTATGACATAAACCTGATCTGAAATATGAGTTTTATAGTTTTCCACAAAACTTGGGTTTTCTCTAATTACACAAAACAAGGTTGGATTTAAGAAAATCTCCATATGGTCGAACATGGATACTTGGATCCATGGTTGAATTTTCATGGAGATTGAAAGATTTAGAAGGAAAATAATGAGAGAAAACCATACCCTTTTATCTTTATTTTGAAGAAGAATAGAAGATGATCCAAGGAGGGGAAATCTTCACAAACCACTAAGGGTTGAAGGAAGGGAAGAGAGGACTGTACATAAGAGAGAAAAGAGAGAGATAGAGTCATTTTTTGAAACGGAGAAAGAGAGCATACATATGTGTATTTTAATGCAAGGAGTAGTCGACCAATGCAAATGGGATTAGAAGTTTGTGTGGGGTCCACTAGGATTGCAAGGAATTTAGCAATTGCAATAAGTAAAATCGTGTATGCCTTCCAATGAGTTTCCAAAGGGAAATTTAGTGAGAGGGGGAATCGGCTAAGCTATTCTTAATTTAGGGTTTTTCTTCATTTTATTTTATAAAATTATTTAAAGCATGGGCAAGGTGGTCTGTTCAAAAATTAGAATTTCAAGCTAATTTTTAAACTTGAATTTTGAAATTAAAAGCTAAGAATAGATTTTAGGAAATATGTCCAATATTTAGAAAGTCAATATTCAATTTCAAACAATAAAACTAAATTATTTTATATTTAATTTATAAATCTGCAATTTAAGTTTCAATTTGCTAAAAATAAAATCTCAAATAATATTTTCAATAAAATGTAATATTGAATCTCATATTTATAAAATCACTATTTATTTCCAATTAATCTATTTCAAATGTGTAAACTAATTGAGGGAAAATGTGTGTGCAAAAGGAGCTAACTGAAATTCCAAGTCCAGTGTATTTTCAAATTAGTTTTCGAAAAAAAAACTAAAACAAGCAAACACACACATTATCACGTTAATCCACTAACACTCCAATTCTACCCATTTACCCTAAACCTCAATTTGGGATAGGGTCACTACATCCTGCCTCCCTTAACATAAATTTCGCCCCGAAATTTAGATAAACCTCATACCTTGCTCACCAAACAACTCACATCTATTGCATCATCACCTTCTACTCCCACTTACGTCCTACGCCTACCTTACTTCATCAAAGTGTCAAGCATCACCTCCATCGGTCTACCTCGCAAACTCCTAACCGATTCATGCATCATCTCTGGAGCCACACAAGGTGTAACACCTGGATTTTCAAGTTATAAATACTTACGGAAATTACCCATTTAATTTGTGAATTTTAGGTATGGATCTTATATGGGTAAAGTGTTGGGTCTTTGCCCAATTAAGATCCAACGGATATGTTATAGGTTCAATTTAAAATAAATGGGTAAGATGTGTTTATTTGGGTCAAATGCCCAATTGGGACCCAATGGGTCATGGTTAACTTGGATGACCACCAAGTTAGTTCAATTTAAATTAAGGGTTTAGGGTTTGTTCCATTTCGTTGGGTTTGTTCCAAATACTTGAGGGGAAGAAGCTTCTGGGATATCAACATTCGCAGATCCTCATCCTGGGGATGGAGATCGATCCTTAAAGTCAGGGAGCATTTGAGACCTCTGGTTATACACACTGTTGGGAATGGCCAGAACACTTTCTTTTGGACAGATCCCTAGATCAGACCCGGCCTCACTCTCATTGATGTGTTTGGGCCTACTGCTGTCTCAGATCTTGGCATGGGTCTCCTTACCAAGGTGGAAGCCTTCATTCACAATGGGGGATGGTCGCTGCCTAATACCACTTCCATTGCTCTGCCCTTTATCTGTGTTACACCCCATTTTCTCAATGAAGTGGATAATTATGAAAATGCCCCTGGTTTGTTAAATTAATTGTTTTGTGATGTTAAATAAGGAAATGGTGGGGCCCATTACTCAAATTAAGATCATATGAGCGCATTATAAATGTCAAATTTGATTGGATGGGTAATGTACATCAATTGGGTCGAAAATGGCTAAATGGGTCAAAGGGCTCAATTGAGACCCAATGGGTCATAATGGATGATTTGACCATTGTGTAAGCTCAAATTAAATGGGGTTAAGCTGAACTGATTGGAAATCAAGTGGAACAAAAATGGGTAGGCTTGATGCACAAGTGAAAACCATTTAAAAGTGGCAAAATCAGCCCATTAATGGGTCATGTTGTCAAAACGGGTCAAGGAATTAATTGGGGACCCAATGGGTCGGGGTGACTATGTTGACCACGGATGACCGTGTGGGCCCTCAATTGAACTCAAGTATGAGTTAATTCAGCTTGAGTTGGACTAATTTGGAGTGAGTTTGAATTAAGAAAAGAGTTGACTCAAATATGGTGCATTAAATGTGTTGAGTTGGAAAAAAAAGATCATGAGTCAAGTGAGTCAAGAGGAAGTGGAAAGGAGTTCTAATCTCACCCAACTCTTAATCAAACCAATCCTAGCCGTTGAGAGTGAAGAGGTGCCTTGGCAAAGCCAAGTGACACCAAGGTTGCGCGGCACCATGCATCTCATGAGATGCATGTGTTAAACATGAAAGGATGCAACGTTTGGGTGAAGGGGTGTCTTGGATGGCACCCAATACCCCATCTTTTTTGCCAAGGATTAATGAGGATTAAAGAGGGAGGCTTGGCTGATTTAACAAAAGGATAAACAACCACCATTTGGCCGAATTTACCTTAAAGAAAAGCTTAGAAATTCATCCCTCTTCCCCTCTCAAGAACACCATCTCTTGGCCGAACCAGTTGCTGTGTTTCACCATAAGATCAAGCACCATTTCGGCAAGGGATTAAGGAAGAAGGAAAAAAAGGAAGCAAGAGGGAAGGAGCAAAGGAAATTGGTAAGATTTTCTTAAGTGTTCAAGTTAAACAAGTTGTAAGAAAAGGGTATGATTTGGGCTGTCATTTGGCCGAATGCATCAAGGATTAGACCTTAGATGGAAGTTCATAAATAAGATGGAAATTTGATCATTAGGTTCGGCCATTGGGGATGGCCGAACCCCATGAAAAGAATGGGTTAAATTGGATGATTTTTGTAGGACAAAACCATGGACTGTTTTTGATACTAAGCTAGATTATTTACATGTTTTGAAAAGTTCTAAAATCATGGTTTTGAGCGTCATATGTTGGGCTATGGATTGACCGATTACATCAGGGAATTTAGCCTTGGATTAGATGGCTTAAAAGGATAAAAAGTGTAATAGCCCGTAATTTGTAAAGTAATATATATGTGTTATTATTTATTTTTTTATGGTGGAAATTGAAAATTGGATGGAATAAATAGTAAATGGATCAAAATGTGGACAAAGGCCCAACCAGTGCCCAATGGATTATGGATTGGATTTAAGTTTACTTAAAGGGTCAATGGTGGTCAATTGGGCCAAGGATGGTCAAATTGGGCCCAATACCCATTCGGGACCCAATGGATTAAGTTGATGTAAGCCCTAAGGTAAATGGGTAAGAGGAAAATGTAATTGGGCCATGGGCCCAATGGTGATCCAATTAGAGCGAATTGAATGGGTCTAAATTATCTAAGTTAATTTAAAGTTGACCAAGGTGACATGGTCCAATGGGACCCACCTCCACCTCACCAAGTGAGGTGGCGTGTGGACCCAAGGTTCGGTGGGGCCGACCACCATAGTTGAATTGGTCAACCATGGGTGGATGTATAAAGGTGATTTAAGTAAATGGGAATTAAAGTAACCTAATTATCTAAATATTAAATGATTAAAGTTATCCAAATGAATTGGTCAAATAAGTCAAATGGTGATTTTAAACTAACACAAACCACTTAAGCAAAACACAAAACACGTTGGCCTTGGGTGCTGGCTATCCCAACCATCACCATAGAGAAAAATAAATATCTTATGGTAGGTGGAGGAATTAAATGCCCAACTTAAATGAGATAAGCTTTGTTTTTCTTTCCCATCTCTTATTCTATCTTCATTTTACTCTCCCCATTTTGCATTCTACCATTGCCGTCCCACACCCAAGGTGAAGGAAAGAAAGAAAGCTAAGGAGAAAAGAAGAGAAGGAGAGAAGAAATAAGTGAAATTTTAAGGAAAATCACTCTAAGATCAAGGTCTATTATCTCCCCTTTCATCATCTTTCCCTTTCCCTCTCTCAAACAAACCCTATCATGGCCGATCCTAAGATTGGAGGTTGTCACCATTGATCAAGCATCTTGGCCTACCAAAGATCAAAAGGAAGGAGGAAGGAGGCTAAGGAAGCCGACGGGAGTGGAGGAAGTCGGAGGAGACGACGGATTGTGAATATTTCTTAAACAAGAAATTTTGGATATTTAGGGTTTAAGATTTGGGATTTATTTTGTGAATTTAATAGTGGTCAAATGATTTTATGCCTTGGATCTAAAATCTATCAAATGGAAGGAAAGGAAAGTGGGCAAAACCCTAATGGAGAAAAAAAAAATTAGGGTTAAGAAAAAAATAAAAGGGTTTAAGGACATTATATGGTTAATGTGATTAAGCATGGATGTATATACATTTTTTTTGGAGTCAAAGGCCATAGGGTTCGGCCATGTAGCATGGCCGAACCCCATGGTGAGTGATGTATGATTTTTTTTAGGGTTTTGAAAAATGGAAGCCATGGAGGATGACTTCGGGTTTTAAGATTTTAATGATAACAATGGGGATAATTTTAAAGGGGTTTTATGAGAAAAATCATGGGAAATATTGATGATTCTTAATGGCTTAAAAGGCATGGATGGAATGAACCTTGAACCATGGGTTTGGCCATGGTGTATGGCCGAACCCTATGGTGATGTAATTGTGGTTATTAAATGGGTTTAAAGGATAGAAAAGATGGATTAATGAGTTTAGGGTTTTAAATGAATAAATGTAGTGATTTTGAAAGGGGTAGAAATAATGATTTAAAAAAAAAAAAAACCATGGAGAGGTTTTTGGTGGATCTAAAAGTATTTGGATCATGAAGACAATAAGGAAATATTGGTGGCTTGAATGAACCTTAAATATAATTAAGGTTGACCAAATGTAATGATCCAAATGGGGTTAAGAGTAATGGTTTAAAAGTGTGATTTAAACCACCTCATGGAAGGATTTATTTTGGATCTAAATGATGTAAATAGACCCAAGAAAAAAATGGGAAAAGGACACCATGGGTTCGGCCATGGTGTATGGCCGAACCCATGGCCCATTCATGAGCCTTTTGATGGGTTAGATTGGAGTATGAATGTGTTTAAATTGATTGGGATTAGGTTAAGTTAAGGACTTATCTTTAATGAGTTCATGTTATGGTTGATAGGTCACTAATAGATCTAAGTTATGGATCAATTTTGGACTTAATCATGCATGGATAAATGAGTGATTAATCATGGAAAAGATGTAGTGGCAAAACCGTAATTAATGGCTAAATTCAAGAATTCCATGGAGATTGATCATGGACTTAGGGGCTCTAATGTAATAACCTTATAAGTGATTAATAAAGCCTAGGAGGCTGATTTTAGACGCATGTACTTAAAAATATATAATGGATTAAATGGGACCCGCAAAACCTAAATAGTGACTGATTTTCATATGGACTTGGAAATGTGAATGGACTTTGAAATAGTTAAAATGTGGACTGATTATGTGTATGTAATAGGGTATTGGATATCGCGAGGTACGCGTGTCGGTAGCCGGATTATCGGATAAAACCGTAAAAGGACGCGAGTCGGTATTCGGTAGGATTCCTGCCTATTTGTACGCCATGGATTAGATGCTATGTGATTGGGTTATTGGTTTATTTTTAGTAATTATATTGATTGGTTGTATGATGGGTTTTAAGATTATGATATGTTTAAAATGGATTCTTATGGCTATGATTAAGTATTATATGGAATATGGCTATGAATTATGTTTAAGGTTTTGCCTTATAAGTTAATGCTATGTATGATATGTTAAGGTTATGAGTTATAAATATTACATAGCATAATGCATTACATCTCTTGCATGGCATGGGCGGAAAAAAATAAACAAACCGGAGTCCATGCTCCGTCGAGACGACCGAGAACAGGCATGGGGATAACTTAGGCTATAACCGGAGTCCATGCTCCGTCGGGGCGACCGAGAACAGGCATGGGGATAGCTTGATAGGCTATAAACGGAGTCCATGCTCCGTCGGGGCGACCGAGAACAGGCATGGGGATAGCTTGATAGGCTATAACTGGAGTCCATGCTCCGTCGAGGCGACCGAGAACAGGCATGGGGATAGCCTGATAGGCTATAACCGGAGTCCATGCTCCGTCGGGGCGACCGAGAACAGGCATGGGGATACCTTGACTGAGGTCTTGCCGTCAAGGGGGACTATGACATGATGATGGTAGGTGTAACACCCCAATTTCTCAATGAAGTGGAAAATTACGAAAATACACCTGAGTTGTTAAATTAATTATTTTGTGATGTCAAATAAGGAAATTGTGGGGTCCCATTGCTCAAATTAAGGTCATATGAGCTCATTATAAATATCAAATTTGATTGGATGGGTAATGAACATCAATTGGGTCGAAAATGGCTAAATGGGTCAAATGGCTCAATTGGACCCAATGGGTCAAAATGGATGATTTGACCATTGTGTAAGCTCAAATTAAATGAGGTCAAGCTGAACTGATAAGAAATCAGTTATAGCAAAAATGGGTAGGCTTGAAACACAAATGAAAACCAATTACAAGTGATCAAAATACCCATAATTGGGTCATGGAGTCAAAAACGGGTCAGGGACCTAAAGGGGGACCCAACGGGTCGGGTTGATTAGTTTGACCACGGATGACCATGTGGGCCCTCAATAGAACTCAAGTGTGAGTTAATTCAGCTTGAGTTAGACTGATTTAAAGTGAGTTTGATTTAAGAAAAGAGTTGACTCAAATATGGAGCATTAAAGGTGATGAGTTGGATGAGTTAGTTTAGAATAAAAATATGCCGAGTTAAGTGAGTCAAGAGGAGATGGAAATGAGTTGTAATCTCACACAACAATTGATCAGAATCAATCTCAGCCGTTGGTATGAAAGGGTACATTGGCAAAGCCAAAAGACACCAAGGTTGGGCGGCACCTATCCATTGAAGGGATGCAATGGTTCATTCCCAAGAGATGCAACTTTTGGCACCAAGGGGTGTCTTGGTTAACACCCAATGCCCCATCGGTTTTAACAAAATTAAATGAGGGAGGATGAATGGGAGTTGGGGGCTGAAACTATAAAATAAAAATAGTACCATACTTGGCCGTTTTTCACACAAAGGAATCCAAGAATTCCCATCTCTCTCTCCCTCTCTCCAATTCGTTTCCTTGGCTGAACAACAGAAGTTTTTGGCACCAGTTAATCAAGTATAAACCAGCAAGGAATTAAGGAAGGAAAGAAGAAATAAAAGGGAGAAACGAAGGATCAAAGGCAAGAAGGAAGTTTGGAAAAATTGGTAAGTATCTATGTGTTATGTTGGTTTAATAACATGAAACAAGTGGGGTATGTATTGGGCCAGGGTCATGGCCGAATACACCAATGTTTAACCTTGATTAATGGAGGGTTTAAAATGGTAAAAATAACCATTGGGTTCGGCCACCATGGAGGGCTGAACCCCATGTAAAAGAATGGTTGGTTTTCATGTTTTGAAACATGGAAACCATAGAGCTTTGGTGGACTGTTTTTGGGTTTTACTTAAGATTCAAATGCATGTTTTAGAAAGGGTTAAAAACATGGATTTGAATGACATAAGGACTGACGTTAACATGAGTTTAAACAGTGGATTTAAATTGATAATATGGACCATTTGGATTGGCCATCTTGGATGGCCGAATCCCATGAAATATTATGGTCTTTTGGAACAAGTAGATGAATTTATTTGGATGATTTCTAAGAGGTATAAATGCAGCAATATGATACTGATATTGTGTGTTTAAATAACACCTAAAGCATGTTTGAAAGACCAAAACATGGACATAGGGTTCGGCCACCTTGGATGGCCGAACCCCATGTAAGTAATTGATATGATTTGATGAACTTTAATTTACTGTTTTGGTGATGTTTATGTGGCTGAACCATGTGTAATTCATGGTTGGGTTAGCATGATTAAATCATGAATAATCATGGCAAGTTGAGGGACCAATCAGATCAAGAGAACCATTGGGTTCGGCCATGTGCATGAACTAAGCTTGCTGATTTTGGGTTGGCCATGGGATGGTTGAACCATGAAGTTATCATGGCTAAATAGTAGAGCCTAACTTGTAAACAATTGATGGGATCATTGAGAAGGAGGATCATAGGGTTCGGCCATATGAATGGCCGAACCCCATAGATTGTTTTGTTGGAGATTATGATTTGTTTGTATGAGTTGGATTAAGTAAACTTATGGATTTATCTTTGGACTTAGTGATAAGTAAATAACTAGCCACTATATATGATGAAAGAAGAGACAAAATCAGTATGGTGTGGTTCGGCCATGTGGTATGGCCGAACCCCACTAAGGTATATTACTTTTATAAACTTTGATTATGAGCAAGATTAGACATTGGTTAGACCAATGGCAAATTTGTGAATACAAGCCAAATGAAGGGATTGATCAAAGGACTTACAAGATGTTTTGGGACTTATATGTGAATGGACATTTAAATGATAGTATGATTTACTTATTGTTACATCACAAGGTGACGAGAGTTGAACGACGTACGAGTCGTGACCGGGTGAAGCTCAAAAAGGAACGGACACTTAAGCAAAGTTTCTGTAGGTTTCCTACCTACTTGTAACCACATTTACATCTGTTTTCATGAAGGGTTTTATGAGATATTGACATACTATTGTTTACCATATTTTGAATGATATGTTATGCATTTACAAATGGCATACAAAGCATTGGCATCTCATGCATGGACATGGGATGATGACAGAGGTTCTACAGTGTTGCAATTATGGGTTACGTCTTCCTTAGGCGATGAGAGTCCCGCCAGGAAGAGTAACATGAGGATAATAGTCACGTTGGTCTCCTTAGGCGATGAGAGTCCCGCCAGGAGGACTAATAGGTGATATGAATCAACTCAATGATGAAGAGATGGAAGTGTATTGTGATTTACCTTGACAGTGCGAGGCACGTCAAGTGATGGCTATGAATGTACATGATGGGAGAGACTCATTGCATGTGCATACTTCATAGCATTGTTTTACCTGTTTTGACTAATCACGTACTATGATATATATGCATGTTTTATATGTTAATCATGTCGTAGCCCTGATTCGGGAACCTACTGGGCGCGTTGATCTAACGCCCTAATTCTATCCTCAGAGGAGAATGCAGGTACAAGGAAAGGGAAAGAGAAGGTTGATGACCGGGAGGGGAGCCAAGCCTAAGTGCTTGAATGAACAGGATTATTTATCTATGTGATTTGAATTATATTTTGATGGACATGTAATAAGTTAATACTTGCTATGGTTTGATTAGGTTATTATCTTGGAATGGTTGATTTATGTTAATTAATATTTGAGACTGTTACTTGCTATCTAGTCATTCTATTCCGCAAATAGTCTAGTTTATTCCGCATGTTGTAGTTAGTTCCATGTGTGATTCATTATCATGGTCTAGTCCATGTACACATGGGTGGCCAGTTAAGGTTCAGACTTGAGTAGTCTGAACTTAACCGTGTCGTGACGCCGCCCGCTCTCTTTCGTTGTCTTATTATTATTATTATTAAAAAAAAATTAGACTCTGATTTCTCAGAGAGGGCGGGGCGTTACAGTTGGTATCAGAGCGAAACGGGAAGTTGAATCATCGAAGTAAGATTAAGATGGTTTCATGTCTCACTGACGGATAAGAATCCCAACTGACCGACTCTTCGGAGTCCGCTGACTGGGGGCCGGATTAATTTACTTCGAGTGACTCAGACTGAACAATCATCTGAGAACGACAATGAAAGATAGCAAAGTAAAGTACAGTCATCATAACTGGACATATCAAATATAGCAAAGTAGGATATACTCCCCTGATATCCCCCATTGAGAAACAAACAACAGGAATGTAGAGATTTCCCCAGAAACAAAGTACATGACGTTATGCATGATCAAAATTCCCTGAAAGCTAAAAGTGGTTTATTTAGGATTGTTGTTGAATATTCTTGTGTTTTAAATGTTGTGGCACAGATATGTCAAGCAATGAGGAATACACCGAGTAATGGGATAAAGGGACACCTAGTTGTCCAATAGATTTGGTATCGACTTCCAACAGTGTCAGCATGGAAGTCAATGTGGACATTCAAGAGGGGCCTCCCGAGGAGGAGGAATGGAACCTAGCACCATTGGAGGAGGTGAACCTAGCACCATTACCGGAGTATCTTATGGAAGATATTCGTTGGTTAGTGGGACTTCCTGAGGAAGAAAAAGAGTATCTAGCACCTTTTCTAGAGGACCCTATTGCAGATACTCCTATTATATTGGAATCACTTGGGGAGATAGATCCCTACGACACATGTGAGTTGTGCAATCAAGATGGGCACAACTGTAGGTATTGTCCTCACCCTTTAGGCATTGTTTGCCTGTTCTGTGGACTACATGGACATGGTGAGGCGAGGACTAATTGTCCATATATCGGAGGACCTGGATTAATACCCTGCACGACTTGTGAAGTATTGGGGCACACGGCGATGACGTGTCCTGATAACCGTTTCAAGTTCGCCTGCGATGCGGAGTCTTCTACGGAAGACTAGGATAGGAAGTAATATGAAGGGTATTAAAAAGAGGGTTATTTTGTAAGGGTGCATATTTTGTTATACATAGGGTTTTGTTTCACCCTACCCACCTTTGTACAAAGATGAAGTTTGAATTTATATAAAATATGTGATGTTATGATTTTATGAAGATTCATGGCATTTAATACATATTGTTAATGGGAACTAAGTGTATGATGTTTCCATGAATTAGGAATAAATGGCGCCACAGAAAAAGGTTGTAAAGGATCCGAAGGGAAAAGAAAAAGTCTTACAAATCGGGTTAGGTGAGGGGGCATCAAAGAGAAGGACCCGTCAAGACAATAGGAAGAAGGATGAGGTGCTCATAATCACACCACAAGGGAAGGTAGTACCTCAACGCAAGAAGGTGGTACATGAGAAGGTGCCATCGGTACATGACAAAGAGCGGTCCGTTCATGACGAAGAGAGATCAGTTCATGAACGATCACGCGATAAGGAAGAATCTCAACATTCTCGATACGAAGAGGAAGGTAATGACTCTTCATATCGACGGGACGAAGAGGAAGGTAATGACTCTTCATATTGACCGGACGAAGAGGAAGGTAATGACTCGTCATATCGACGAGAGGAAGAAGGGAACAACAATGTGATGGTACCCTACGTACCACCTGAACTACAACGTTTGGTTCAAGCTGTAGTCACCTCTGTCCTCCAACAACATATGAACGGAGGGGGAAGCACGAGTGAAAATAATGACCGTAACATGGTCAGAGATTTTCAACAACAGCGTCCACCTTACTTCAAGGGCAGAGAAGGGCCTGTCGGAGCCAAGAACTGGTTGGAGAAGATTTCTCACATATTGCTCTTTTGAATATCAAGAGTCATGCTCACAAAATCCTATTGACCACGTCACAGCTAATAGATGACGCTGCCAAATGGTGGAAAGTAGTGGAGAAATAGCAGGCACTTGTGCCAAGAAGAGAAAGAATTGCTATGACCTGGGAGCAATTCTCAGCGACATTCTTAAAGCGCTATTTTCCGGAGGAAGAGAGGGAACGACAGATTCATGCCTTTATGAGATTAGTGCAAGGCTCAATGACAGTGGCTGAGTATCACCAAGAATTCCTCAGCTTGTCAATCTATGCATTTTATGTGGTGGACACGGAATATCGGAGGGCTCGCAAGTTCGAGCGTGGGTTACGGCCAAACATAAGGGCCAGGGTAACCGTGTTCAAAGCAGCCACGCTGGCTGAAGTGGTCAGCAGGGCAACCATTGTGGAACAAGAAATGGCGGAATTTGTAAAAGTGGACAACCGCCGAGCTCCGAGTGGGAGGGGTGCTTACCAACCCAACAAGAGGTTCAGATCGAACTTCAGCAGGCCTTCGCCGTCTGTTGGACCTAGTGGGGGCTTTCGCCCCAACCAACCCACTCAAACTAGTAGCAGTCACTCAAGTTTCTAGAGGAGTGAACACCTGCTTTCACTGTGATCAACCAGGTCACTACAAAAAGGACTGCCCAAAGCTCAACAGGCTGTCATACTCCAGAGGATCATCTCGTCCGCCAGCTTGACCGGTAAACTCCAGAGGAGGCAGAATGCAAAGTCGGAGAGGTCGAGGGTCTAACCCTGCTGGAGTGGGACGACTATTTACTCTAACTTCTCCGGAAGAGGAGGAACATGCTGTGATACAAGGTATGGCGGTAGTGAGTAGTTCTTATGCATATGCACTATTTGATTCTGGAGCATCACACTCCTTCATGGCTGCATCATTTATTACTGCTACCGGTACATTAGTTCAAAGATTAGCCCCAACACTTACTATTGTATCCCCCGTCGGAGATTCGGCATTGGGACTTATATGTACGGCGATTAACACTGAGTTAGCTGGACTCAGATTTGAGTTCAATTATCTAGTGCTGGACATGTCTGAATATGATATTATATTCGGTATGGATTGGTTGGCTAAGTTTCATGCCAACATCGACTGTTATCGCCGAAGAGTGACATTTTGGTCACCCGAGGGCAAACAATACGTAGTGCGTGCAGATAAACAGAGTGGATTGCAGGAAGGGTTAAACCATGTGGTATTGAATAATATCACCATAAATAAAGCTCCAGTTACTGAACTTCCGGCAATTGTACAAGAATTTACGGATGTATTTCCAAAGGAACTCCCTGGTTTACCACCTATGAGGGAGATTAACTTCGAGATCAAGTTGTACCCTGGCACAGCACCAGTGTCGTTACCACACTATCGGATGGCACCAGCAGAGATGTCGGAGCTAAAGAAGCAGATTGACGAATTGTTTAGGCTGGGTTGCATCCGGAACAGTACATCATCATGGGGAGCACCAGTGCTGTTTGTGAAGAAGAAGGATGGTTCACTACGGATGTGCGTGGACTACCGGAAGCTGAATCAGCTAACAGTCCGAAATAAATACCCTCTACCCAGGATCGATGATTTATTCGATCAATTGAGGGGTTCTAAGCCATTTTTCGAAGATAAATTTGATGTCTGGTTATCATCAAATACGGGTTAGGGAGGAAGATATAGAGAAGACAGCCTTTCGGACGAGGTATGGACTGTTCGAGTTCGTGGTCATGCCATTTGGACTCATAAATGCGCCAGCTGTGTTCATGGATTTAATGAATAGAGTCTTCCGTCCCTATTTGGATCAATTTGTAATCGTATTCATTGATGATGTCCTGATCTATTCTAAGAGTCAGGAGGAACATGCAGAACACTTACGTATAGTTTTGAATACGTTGAGGCAGAATAAGCTATATGCCAAGGCCAGTAAATGTGAATTCTGGTTATCCGAGGTCAATTTCTTGGGGCATGTCATAACAGAAAACGGTATAGCCGTGGATCCAGCTAAAGTGGCAGCAGTAAGTGAATGGAAAGCGCCAAAGAATGTGACCGAGATCCGCAGTTTCTTAGGATTGGCGGGTTATTATCGGAAATTTATCATGGATTTTTCCAAAATTGCATCTCCATTGACTCGACTCACTCAGAAGGGAGTCAAATATGAGTGGACAGATCTGTGCAATCGGAGGTTTGAGGAACTGAAAAGTAGACTTACCACTGCTCCTATTTTAATTTTGCCGGAAAGGGGCAAAGGATATGAAGTACAATGCGATGCTTCAGGAGAGGGACTAGGGTGTTCGCTCATGCAACGTCATCATGTGGTGGCTCATGGATCAAGGCAGTTGAAGGTGCATGAACGTCTCTATCCCACACAGGATTTGGAGCTAGCTGCAGTGGTTTTCGCCCTTAAAAGTTGGAGACACTACTTCTATGGCGAAAAATTTGAGGTATTTTTGGATCATAAGAGTTTAAAATATTTATTCGATCAGAAGGAGCTCAATCTAAGGCAGCGTAGATGGATGGAGTATCTGGCGGATTATGAGTTCGAGCTTCGATACCATCCAGGCAAGGCGAACAAGGTGACGGATGCTCTCAGCCACCTATCTCATGCATCGGTCGCATGCTTGATCAGAACGGAATGGGAGATGCTGCACACCATTTGAGAGTTCAATCTTCATATCAAAATCTATGGGAGTATGTATAATTTAATCATACGGTCCAATATAGTCACCAAGATTGAACAAGAACAAAGAACAGACCCGGAAATGGAGGAAATATGGGCCAAAATGTCCACTGGCATAGACATACCGGAATGGGAATTACGACCGGGACAAGGTCTTTTATTCCGGGGAAGAACATATGTGCCAAAGAGTTGCAGGAAAGAACTACTTATTGAGGCACATCAGTCCAAGCTCTCTATTCATCCGGGTAGCACCAAAATGTACCATGATCTAAAGAGGCATTATTGGTGGCATGGACTAAAAAGGGATGTGGCGAAATTCGTGGCACATTGTCTAACTTGTCAGCAAGTTAAGACTGAACACCAAAAGGCACCAGGGCTACTCAAACCCTTAGTAGTGCCAGAATGGAAATGGGAACACATTTCCATGGACTTTGTATTGGGGTTACCGAGGTCTTAAAAGGGCAATGACGCCATATGGGTCGTAGTCGACCGGCTGACCAAGTCCGCACATTTCATTCCTATCAAGATGATGGATTCATCTGAAACGTTGGGTCGGCGGTATATTAAACAGATCATTCGGCTGCATGGTATTCCCCGAACGATAGTATCGGACAAAGATGGCCGTTTTACAGGCAGAGTATGGCAAAGCATGCAGTCAGCCATGGGGACAAACTTATTGACTAGCACCGCTTTCCATCCTCAGACTGATGGACAGTCTGAAAGAACAATACAAACCTTGGAAGACATGCTGAGAGCATGTATGTTAGATTTCAGAGGAGGATGGGAGGACCACTTACCACTGGTGGAGTTCTCCTATAATAACAGCTATCAGGCAAGCCTTCAGATGGCTCCATACGAGGCGTTATATGTTAGACCGTGTAGGTCACCGGTATGTTGGACAGAGGCTAGAGAGCCTGCATTGATTGGACCGGAACTAGTCGCAGAGACTACCGCACAGATTAAGTTGATACGTCAACACTTATTGACTGCACAGAGTCAGCAAAAGAGCTATGCTGATAAAAGGAGACAGTTTCTGGAATTTGAAGTGGGAGACATGGTATTTTTAAAGGTCTCACCACGGAAAGGACACATGAGGTTTGGCAAGAAAGGAAAGTTGTCGCCAACATATGTGGGACAGTTTTCCATCATAAGAAGGATGGGGGATGTAGCTTACCAGTTAGCACTTCCTTCGCAGCTAGCAGCTTTACATGATGTGTTTCATGTGTCAATGCTAAGAAAGTATCATCCGGATCCGTCCCATGTTTTGAATGTTCAGGATATTGAAGTGCAAAGCGATGTGACGTACGTCGAAAAGCCGGTCAGGATAGTGGAGACCAAACAAAGGGTGTTGCAAAACAGAGCGATTCAGTTCGTAAAAGTGGTATGGGACAGACATGGTGATGAAGAGGCCACATGGGAACTTGAATCGGAGATGAGAACAGCTCACCCCGAGTTATTCGTGTAATTTAATTTGAGAACCGTACTTCACTCGATTTTTGGGATGAAAATTTTAAAAAGAGGGTTATATTGTAACACCCCAATTTCTCAATGAAGTGGAAAATTATGAAAATACCCCTGAATTGTTAAATTAATTATTTTGTGATGTCAAATAAGGAAATGGTGGGTCCCATTGCTCAAATTAAGGTCGTATGAGCTCATTATAAATATCAAATTTGATTGGATGGGTAATGAGCATCAATTAGGGTCGAAAATGGTTAAATGGGTCAAATGAATGGATGATTTGACCATTGTGTAAGCTCAAATTAAATGAGGTCAAGCTGAACTGATAAGAAATCAGTTATAGTAAAAATGGGTAGGCTTGAAACACAAGTGAAAACCAATTACAAGTGACCAAAATACCCATAATTGGGTCATGGAGTAAAAAACGGGTCAAGGAGCTAAAGGGGGACCCAACGGGTCGGGTTGACTAGTTTGACCACGGATGACCGTGTGGGCCCTCAATTGAACTCAAGTGTGAGTTAATTCAGCTTGAGTTAGACTGATTTAAAGTGAGTTTGATTTAAGAAAAGAGTTGACTCAAATATGGAGCATTAAAGGTGATGAGTTGGATGAGTTAGTTTAGAATAAAAATATGCCGAGTTAAGTGAGTCAAGAGGAGATGGAAATGAGTTGTAATCTCACACAACAATTGATTAGAATCAATCTTAGCCGTTGGTATGAAAGGGTGCATTAGCAAAGCCAAAAGACACCAAGGTTGGGCGGCACCTATCCATTGAAGGGATGCAATGGTTCATTCCCAAGAGATGCAACTTTTGGCACCAAGGGGTGTCTTGGTTAACACCCAATGCTCCATCGGTTTTAACAAAATTAAATGAGGGAGGATGAATGGGAGTTGGGGGCTGAAACTATAAAATAAAAACAGTACCATACTTGGCCGTTTTTCACACAAAGGAATCCAAGAATTCCCATCTCTCTCTCCCTCTCTCCAATTCGTTTCCTTGGCTGAACAACAGAAGTTTTTGGCACCAGTTAATCAAGTATAAACCAGCAAGGAATTAAGGAAGGAAAGAAGAAATAAAAGGGAGAAACAAAGGATCAAAGGCAAGAAGGAAGTTTGGAAAAATTGGTAAGTATCCTATGTGTTATGTTGGTTTAATAACATGAAACAAGTGGGGTATGTATTGGGCCAGGGTCATGGCCGAATACACCAATGTTTAACCTTGATTAATGGAGGGTTTAAAATGGTAAAAATAAACATTGGGTTCGGCCACCATGGAGGGCCGAACCCCATGTAAAAGAATGGTTGGTTTTCATGTTTTGAAACATGGAAACCATAGAGCTTTGGTGGACTGTTTTTGGGTTTTACTTAAGATTCAAATGCATGTCTTAGAAAGGGTTAAAAACATGGATTTGAATGACATAAGGACTGAAGTTAACATGAGTTTAAACAGTGGATTTAAATTGATAATATGGACCATTTGGATCGGCCATCTTGGATGGCCGAATCCCATGAAATATTATGGTCTTTTGGAACAAGTAGATGAATTTATTTGGATGGTTTCTAAGAGGTATAAATGCAGCAATATGATACTGATATTGTGTGTTTAAATAACACCTAAAGCATGTTTGAAAGACCAAAACATGGACATAGGGTTCGGCCACCTTGGATGGCCGAACCCCATGTAAGTAATTGATATGATTTGGTGAACTTTAATTTACTGTTTTGGTGGATGGTTATGCGGCTGAACCATGTGTAATTAATGGTTGGGTTAGCATGATTAAATCATGAATAATCATGGCAAGTTGAGGGACCAATCAGATCAGGAGAACCATTGGGTTCGGCCATGTGCATGGCCGAACCCCATGGGGCTATTTTTGGGATGAATGGACCAAGTTTATGGGTTATTTTATGTGTGTTAAATGGAAATAAGCTTACTGATTTTGGGTTGGCCATGGGATGGTTGAACCATGAAGTTATCATGGCTAAATAGTAGAGCCTAACTTGTAAACAATTGATGGGATCATTGAGAAGGACGATCATAGGGTTCGGCCATATGAATGGCCGAACCCCATAGATTGTTTTGTTGGAGATTATGATTTGTTTGTATGAGTTGGATTAAGTAAACTTATGGATTTATCTTTGGACTTAGTGATAAGTAAATAACCAACCACTATATATGATGAAAGAAGAGACAATATCAGTATGGTGAGGTTCGGCCATGTGGTATGGCCGAACCCCACTAGTGGTCATTTAGTAGACCTAGTGGTTAGCTTGTAATTTGATTGGTTAAAAATCAAAATGAAGATTGATGTATGAAAGGTGTAAAGGATCAAAAACAAAGTGGTGAGGTTCGGCCATGATGTATGGCCGAACCCCACTAAGGTAGATTACTTTTATGAACTTTGATTATGAGCAAGATTAGACATTGGTTAGACCAATGGCAAATATCTGAATACAAGCCAAATGAAGGGATTGATCAAAGGACTTACAAGATGTTTTGGGACTTATATGTGAATGGACATTTAAATGATAGTATCATTTACTTATTGTTACATCACAAGGTGACGAGAGTTGAACGACGTGAGAGTCGTGACCGGGTGAAGCTCAAAAAGGAACGGACACTTAAGCAAAGTTTCTGTAGGTTTCCTACCTACTTGTAACAACATTTACATCTGTTTTCATGAAGGGTTTTATGAGATATTGACATACTATTGTTTACCCTATTTTGAATGATATGTTATGCATTTACAAATGGCATACAAAGCATTGGCATCTCATGCATGGACATGGGATGATCACAGAGGTTCTACAATGTTGCAATTATGGGTTACGTCTTCCTTAGGCGATGAGAGTCCCGCCAGGAAGAGTAACATGAGGATAATAGTCACATTGGTCTCCTTAGGCGATGAGAGTCCCGCCAGGAGGACTAATAGGTGATATGAATCAACTCAATGATGAAGAGATGGAAGTGTATTGTGATTTACCTTGACAGTGCGAGGCACGTCAAGTGATGGCTATGAATGTACATGATGGGAGAGACTCATTGCATGTGCATACTTCATAGCATTGTTTTACCTGTTTTGACTAATCACGTACTATGATATATATGCATGTTTTATATGTTAATCATGTCGTAGCCCTGATTCGGGAACCTACTGGGCGCGTTGATCTAACGCCCTAATTCTATCCTCAGAGGAGAATGCAGGTACAAGGAAAGGGAAAGAGAAGGTTGATGACCGGGAGGGGAGCCAAGCCTAAGTGCTTGAATGAACAGGATTATTTATCTATGTGATTTGAATTATATTTTGATGGACATGTAATAAGTTAATACTTGCTATGGTTTGATTAGGTTATTATCTTGGAATGGTTGATTTATGTTAATTAATATTTGAGACTGTTACTTGCTATCTAGTCATTCTATTCCGCAAATAGTCTAGTTTATTCCGCATGTTGTAGTTAGTTCCATGTGTGATTCATTATCATGGTCTAGTCCATGTACACATGGGTGGCCAGTTAAGGTTCAGACTTGAGTAGTCTGAACTTAACCGTGTCGTGACGCCGCCCGCTCTCTTTCGTTGTCTTATTATTATTATTATTAAAAAAAAATTAGACTCTGATTTCTCAGAGAGGGCGGGGCGTTACAGTAGGGATGATGGGTGGGATTCATAACACAGACACCCATGGCATGGCATGCACTTCATAATTTCATTATATGATTGTCAACCAGTTTTTATTATATGGTTATCTGCATGCTGTTATTACTAATCCATGTGCTAGCCCTACTCGGAGTCCTACTGGCCACGTGGTCTAATGCCCTACTTCTACCCTAGCTGATGACGCAGGAAATGCCGGAGTGGAAGGACAAGAAGGGAGCCAAGCTTAGGAGCTTGGGGAAGCGGCTACTTAATTTATATAAGTTTATTTTGAGAATGTGTATTTGTATAGTTTACCTTGTCGGAAATGTAATATTTTAGACTTATTGCTGTGATTTGGATCTTATTGTAGATACATGATGTTATGGTTTTTTAGTAATTAAATGATGAAATCTTCCTTGCTATCTGAAAACTGGTAAGATAGTTTGTATTACAATATTCCGCATTAAGTCGTATTCTGCGAGCTCACGTCTAAGTGTGAACTGTTCTCGTGGACTTCGTTCCACGCGCACGTAGGGTTGACCAGTTAAGGGCCAAGCTTTAGAAGCTCGGACTTAACTCGCGTCGTGACGTCCGCGCCCTTGGTCACTTTATTATTAAAAAAAAAATAGACTGATTTTCGGTGAAAAGGGGCGGGTGTTACAAAAAGTATGTCATTGGGTTCGGCCATCTTGGTTGGCCGAACCCCATGAAAAGTGTGGATTTGTTTGATGTTTTTAAAGGTCAAAAACCATGTCAAGTCATGCTGATTTTTACACATGTTAGTTGGGTCATTTTGTGGCCGAATTAAGTAAGGATGTAAAGTGTGTTGATAAGGTTTAAAGGATGGAAGTTTAGAACATGGAGTTCGGCCACTTGGGATGGCCGAACCCCATGGAAATAATTGGGAGTGGTATGGTTTTTGGGGAATAAAAACCATACCATATGTGAAGATTTTGTAAAGGATTGTAAATGGAATTAATAAACTAAATGGGATCAGCGATGGTTGGTTAAACCTTGCTGTTTTATGGCTAAGATACAGTAGATAAATTATATGGAATTATTGGGAAAGTCGCATCAAAAGAACCATAAGGTTCGGCCATGTGAATGGCCGAACCCCATGGATCACCTTATGAAGTTTTTATGTGATTTGATGAAGATTAATTTGCTGTTATTGGTCGGCCAATGTGTGGCTTAACCCTGATAATTTTGAGGTTAGGTTATTCATTTAAATTAAGGATAGTTGATTCTATTATTAAATCAAGAGAACCATTGGGTTCGGCCATGTGTATGGCCGAACCCCATGGGCTGCTTTATGGGTTGTTTATATGGGTTTTACTAAGGGTTATGGTTATTGATTTGGCTCAGCCTATGGATGGATGAACCATGTAATAACCTTGGAAAAAAGGTGTAGCCTAAGTTAAATACCTAGGTTAAAGTTATTGGACCAAGGGAGCCATTGGGTTCGGCCATGTATAGGGCCGAACCCCATGGACCACTTCATAGGGATTATTTTATGTGGAATGTTTTTATTGAATTAAAAGGTTTCAATGTAAAGATCATGGACCATGACAATAAGTTTTGGTGTGGATCCATTCCATGGAATTGATCGGTTGTTTTAAAGGTTAAAATGGGATATAATGGAGTATTGGAACCAATGGCATAATGGTAAATATGGGTGAAATGATCAAAGGTGGAATGATCATAGGTATGGTTGTATGGAAGCAAAACAAAGGGGTATGGTTCGGCCATGCTGTATGGCCGAACCCTACCAAGGTATTTTTGTAGAATTTGATGCTTAATAGAGATTAAACGAATAAGAGACTAAAGGATAAATAGGTGAGGTTCGGCCATGGGTATGGCCGAACCCCACATAGTGCATTTTTGGGACTTAGACCAAGTTGGAATTACATAATGAATGTTTGGTTTGCTGCTATTTAAATAGGGTATCCAAACTTGCGTATACGGCGTACGAGTCGTGAACGGGTAACGATTAAGAAAGATCGAACACTGAAGTGAATCTTCAGTAGGTTTCCTACCTACTTGTAACCACAACTATGTTTTGGTTTTATGACATTTTTATGAGATATGTTGCAATTGATTTATGTTTAAAATGTGGTTTCGAATGATAAATTATGTGTTTACAAATGACATACAATGCATTGACATCTCATGCATGGCATGGGATGAAGATTGTGGAACCCGGGGCCCACTCTTCGGTGATATGCTGTGATGCAACTCTGAACCTCCTTAGGCGATGCAGGTCCCGCCAGGAGTAGAATTATGATGATGATAAGACATTGGTCTCCTTAGGCGATGCAGGTCCTACAGGAGAAATGTTATGATGCTGAGAAATACATTGGTCTCCTTAGGCGATGCAGGTCCCACCAGGAGAAGTGTTATTGTGATTTACCTTGACGGTGCGAGTCACGTCAAGTGATGGCTATGAATATGCATGTTGGGAGGGACACATTACATGTGCATATTTCATAGCATTGTTTTACCTGTTTTTGATAATCATATATTTGATATATGCATGTTTTACAAGCTAACCATGTGGTAGCCTTGATCGGGAACCTACTGGCCGCGTTGATCTAACGCCCTAATTCTATCCTTAGAGGATAATGCAGGAACAAGGAAAGGGAAAGAGAAAGTCGATGACCGAGAGGGGAGCCAAGCGTAAATGCTTGAATGCTAGAATGGATTTATAATTGCTGTTATTTGAATACTTTATTATGGACATGTAATAATGTAGTTATTTGCTATGGTTTGAGTATGCACTGACGAATCTTAATTTGGTTTAAGTAAACTGATAAGTATGACTTGTACTTGCTATCTGTTCAAACTAATTCTGCAGTTAGACTAGTTTATTCCGCATGACTTTGTTTAGTTCCATGTGTGGTTTGTCTTTCATGGTCTAGTCCATGTACACATGGATGGCCAGTTAAGGGTCGGACTTTGGGCAGTCCGGACTTAGCTCTCGTCGTGACGCCTCCCCCTCTCTTTCGATGTTATTCTATTATTATTTAAAAAAAAAATTAGACTCTGATTTCTCGAAGAGGGCGGGACGTTACAGTTGGTATCAGAGCGAAACGGGAAGTTGAATCATCAAAGTAAGATTAAGACGGTTTCATGTCTCACTGCCAGATAAGAATCCCAACTGACCGACTCTTTGGAGTCCGCTGACTGGGGGCTGGATTAATTTACTTCGAGTGACTCAGACTGAACAATCAATCTGAGAACGACAATGAAAGATAGCAAGTAAAGTACAAATATCATAATTGGACATATCAAACATAGTAAAGTAGGATGTACTCCCCTGATATTCCCACACTGAGAAACAAACAACATGAATTTAGAGATTTTCCTCAGAAACAAAAGAAACAAAGAGTGATGATTTGGCAATATCCCCAAACTGAGAAGTGATACATAATACTTAGGGAGGTTTTCCCCGGGAACAGCAGAACATCAGAATTTCCCCAAATTGAGAAATGATACTCGATATTTAAGAAGTTCTCTCAAAAACAAAGAAATACAAAGAGTGCAGTGATGATTTGGCAATATCCCCAAACTGAGAAGTGATACATAATACTTAGGGAGGTTTTCCCCGAGAACAGCAGAACATCAGAATTTCCCCAAATTGAGAAATGATACTCGATATTTAGGAAGTTCTTTCAAAAACAAAGAAATACAAAGAGTGCTCATTTGGCAATTTTCCCAAACAGGAGATATTATGTGATACATAGGAAAACTCCCCAAAACAAAAAATACAAGATGATGATCAGGGAATTTCCCAAGTATGTGAACATAGATTCTGATGTGAAACTAAGTCGATCAATGGGTCGATGACAACAATTGGTGGGTATATCGACCCCACGAAAGATACAGTAGTTCCATGGTAAAGGTGACGAGATCACTTGTTTACAATGAGACGTGGTATGGGTGCGTCCCTCACATGATGTTGATGATTGAGACGTGGTATGGGTGCGTCCCTCACATGATGTTGATGATTGAGATGTGGTATGGGTGCGTCCCTCACATGGTATTGATGAGATAAGAATATAGACTTCATGAGTATGGCTTAGAGTAGCTATGAGACTGTGTGAACCTTGATATGAAATACGGAGACTTGGTCCCGTAAGGCTACTGTTGAGGAGTGGGTCCCTCGCATGCTATGCGCTGGAGGGCGCTCTCACGGCTATTTTGCACACTGGATGTGCCTGGATACGTAGAGCTAGGTACTATTTTACCCCGTGGGGGTGGTACTAGTCTCATCAGACGCGGATCGACCGCCTTAGAGCTTGACTGAATCACCTATGAGGTGAAGGGATGCAGGGCGAGGTAGACCGGATCACGTTGGACATGGGTCTTCTGCTTGGTAAGTCATGAGCCCTAAGTCTTACAAGGGGTCGGGATATATTTATGATTTGAATGGTTACCACAGTCTTATAATGATTCATTTGAATGTTGTTCCTACGGATATTAATCATACATAAATGATACTCATAGACAGAGTGATACCAAGGAAGGATGGTTTCCATGAATGGATTATACCCATAGGTGGGTTATTTCATGGATAGTTATTAATCATACATAAATGATACTCATGGACAGTGTGATACCAAGGATGGATGGTTTCCATGAATGGATTATACCCATAAGTGGGTTATATTCATGGATAGTTATTAACTATGGATAGATGATACTTACTGGTAAATGAAATGTTCAAGGTGGATTGTTTCCATGAATGGATTATACCCATAGGAGGGTTATATTCATGGATGATTATTAAACAGGGATAAATGAAATATTGACCTAATGATTGGGACATGTTTCGATTTACATCCCACGTTTTAAGAAAAGGGTGTTGGTCGTATTACGACTTCCATCACCAGAAAAGTTGGTATTGAAAGGTACTCAATATCGTAGAAGTTTTGAACAAAAGTTGTTAGTCACATAGAGACTTATGTGCAAAGAAAGATGTGTTTAAATTTGGAGATGTACTCAACGGAAAAGATAAGTGTCTGGTGAAACTTGAATGGGAAACTATGGACGACTGCCGAGTTAGACTGATCACCTGACTCTGCAGTTAGCCGATGGAATTCCAGGAAAGTGCAACTAAAAACCTAGTTAAAATGGAATCAGAAAAAAAACTTTGCGCATAGGCTCGTATTGACAGACTACCTCACACAGAGAGTAGAGGAAAGAACATATTGAGCATGTACGTATGGAAAATATTATGAGAGCATGCATGTTAGATTTCAAAGGAGGATGGGAGGACCATTTGCCTCTGGTAGAATTCTCCTATAATAACAGCTATCAGGCAAGTCTTCAGATGGCTCCATACGAGGCTTTATATGGTAGGCCTTGTAGATCACCAGTATGCTGGACAGAGGCTGGTGAGCCTGCATTGATTGGACCGGAATTAGTCGCAGAGGCTACCGCACAAATTAAGTTGATACGTCAACACTTATTGACTACACAGAGTCAGCAGAAGAGCTACGCTGACAAAAGAAGAAGATTTCTGGAATTTGAAGTGGGCACATGGTATTTTTAAAGGTTTCGCCACGGAAGGGACATATGAGGTTCGGAAAGAAAGAAAAGTTGTCACCAAGATTTGTGGGACCATTTTCCATCATGAGAAGAGTGGGGGATGTGGCTTATCAGATAGCACTCCCTTCACAGTTAGCAGCTTTACACGATGTGTTTCACGTGTCGATGTTAAGGAAGTATAATCTGGATCTGTCCCATGTTTTGAATGTTCAGGATATTGAAGTGCAAAGCGACGTCACGTACGTCGAGAAGCCGGTGAGGATTGTGGAGACTGAACAAAGGATGTTGCGAAATAGAGCGATTCAGTTCGTAAAAGTGGTATGGGACCTACATGGTGATGAAGAGGCCACATGGGAACTTGAATCGGAGATGAGAACAGCTCACCCCGAATTATTTATGTAATTTACTTTGGGAACCCTACTTCGCTCGATTTTTGGGATGAAAATTTTAAAAAGAGGGTTATATTGTAACACCCCATTTTCTCAATGAAGTGGATAATTACGAAAATGCCCCTGGTTTGTTAAATTAATTGTTTTGTGATGTTAAATAAGGAAATGGTGGGTCCCATCTCTCAAATTAAGATCATATGAGCGCATTATAAATGTCAAATTTGATTGGATGGGTAATGTACATCAATTGGGTCGAAAATGGCTAAATGGGTCAAAGGGCTCAATTGAGACCCAATGGGTCATAATGGATGATTTGACCATTGTGTAAGCTCAAATTAAATGGGGTTAAGCTGAACTGATTGGAAATCAAGTGGAACAAAAATGGGTAGGCTTGATGCACAAGTGAAAACCATTTAAGTGTGGCAAAATCAGCCCATTAATGGGTCATGTTGTCAAAACGGGTCAAGGAATTAATTGGGGACCCAATGGGTCGGGTTGACTATGTTGACCACGGATGACCGTGTGGGCCCTCAATTGAACTCAAGTATGAGTTAATTCAGCTTGAGTTGGACTGATTTGGAGTGAGTTTGAATTAAGAAAAGAGTTGACTCAAATATGGTGCATTAAATGTGTTGAGTTGGATGAGTTGAGATGGAATAAAAAGATCATGAGTCAAGTGAGTCAAGAGGAAGTGGAAAGGAGTTCTAATCTCACCCAACTCTTAATCAAACCAATCCTAGCCGTTGAGAGTGAAGAGGTGCCTTGGCAAAGCCAAGGGACACCAAGGTTGGGCGGCATCATGCATCTCATGAGATGCATGTGTTAAACATTAAAGGATGCAACGTTTGGGTGAAGGGGTGTCTTGGATGGCACCCAATACCCCATCGTTTTTGCCAAGGATTAATGAGGATTAAAGAGGGAGGCTTGGCTGATTTAACAAAAGGATAAACAACCACCATTTGGCCGAATTTACCTTAAAGAAAAGCTTAGAAATTCATCCCTCTTCCCCTCTCAAGAACACCATCTCCTGGCCGAACCAGTTGTTGTGTTTCACCATAAGATCAAGCACCATTTTGGCAAGGGATTAAGGAAGAAGGAAAGAAAGGAAGAAAGAGGGAAGGAGCAAAGGAAATTGGTAAGATTTTCTTAAGTGTTCAAGTTAAACAAGTTGTAAGAAAAGGGTATGATTTGGGCTATCATTTGGCCGAATGCAGCAAGGATTAGACCTTAGATGGAAGTTCATAAATAAGATGGAAATTTGATCATTAGGTTCGGCCATTGGGGATGGCCGAACCCCATGAAAAGAATGGGTTAAATTGGATGGTTTTTGTAGGACAAAACCATGGACTGTTTTTGATACTAAGCTAGATTATTTACATGTTTTGAAAAGTTCTAAAATCATGGTTTTGAGTGTCATATGTTGGGCTATGGATTGACCGATTACATCAGGGAATTTAGCCTTGGATTAGATGGCCTAAAAGGATAAAAAGTATATCATTGGGTTCGGCCATCTTGGTTGGCCGAACCCCATGAAAAAGTGTGGATTTGTTTGATGTTCTTAAAGGTCAAAAACCATGTCAAGTCATGCTGATTTTTACACATGTTAGTTGGGTCATTTTGTGGCCGAATTAAGTAAGGATGTAAAGTGTGTTGATAAGGTTTAAAGGATGGAAGTTTAGAGCATGGAGTTCGGCCACTTGGTGTAACGCCCCGCCCTCTCCGAGACAATTTCAGAGTCTATTTTTTTTTTAAAATAAACCGGACAAGGGAGGAGGGTCGTCACGACGCAAGTTAAGTTCAGACTACTCAAGTCTGAACCTTAACTGGCCACCCATGTGTACATGGACTAGACCATGATAACAAATCACACATGGAACTAAACCATAACTTGCGGAATAAACTAGACTAACTGCGGAAATAGAATGAATAGATAGCAAGTAACAATCTCAATTAATAATTATCATAAAACAACATCCATAGTTAATAACCTAATCAAACCATAGCAAAGTGTTAACTTATTACATGTCCATCAATTATAACTCAAACGACAATAAATAAGAAGTCTTGTTCATCAATCAAGCGCTTAGGCTTGGCTCCCCTCCCGGTCATCGACCTTCTCTTTCCTTTTCCTTGTTTCTGCATTATCCTCTAAGGATAAACTTAGGGCGTTAGATCAACGCACCCAGTAGGTTCCCGATCAGGGCTACCACATGGTTAGCATATAAAACATGCATATATATCATAGTACATGATTATCAAAAACATATAAAACCATGCTATGTATGTATGCAAATGTAATGAGCCCCACCCCATCACACATACATAGCCTTCACTTGACGGGACTCTCACCGTTAAGGTAAATCACAGTACACTTTCATCTGGAACTCACACGATAAGGTAATCTACAGTAATCCTCGTTACCTGTGGAAAGACACTTCATCATTGAGTTGTCTCATATCACATATTAGTCCTCATGGCGGGACTCTCATCGCCTAAGGAGACCAATGTGACTCTTATCATCATGTTACTCCTCCTGGCGGGACTCTCATCGCCTAAGGAGGACAGTAACTCATAATTGCAACACAGCATATCCTCAATCATCATCCCATGTCCATGCATGAGATGCCAATGCATTGTATGTCATTTGTAAATACATAACTCATCATTCAAAATATGATACATAATTGTAAGACAATATCTCATAAAAACCATCATGAAAACAAGTGTAAATGTGGTTACAAGTAGGTAGGAAACCTACTGAAGATTCACTTCAGTATTTGATCTTTCTTTAGCGTCACCCGGTCACGACTCACACGTCGTTCAACTTCCTGTACCTTGTCCATATAACAATCAGTAAATCATACTATCATTTACTTATTCATTCACATCTAAGACCCAACCACATCTTGTGGGGTTCGGCCATGCCCATGGCCGAACATCACCAACTTAGGATTTAACCTTTAAAACTACAGATCGATTCCATGCAATGGATCCACACCAAAACCTATTGTCATGATCCATGATCTTTATGTTGAAACCTTTTAATTCAATACAAACCTTTCACATAAAATAATCCATATGAAGTGGTCCATTTAACCCATACCATAATCCATGGGGTTCGGCCCTACACATGGCCGAACCCTATGGTTCACTTGGTCCAAAATTCACCATGATTACTCATGGTTTTAACATGCTAATTCAACCATGAATAATACATGGTTCAGCCGCATATTAATCAACCAAAAACAGTAAACATGTATTCCATTAATTGCCATAAGAACACCATAACTTTATATGGTTCTTATTTCACAAAACCATCAAATACTTTCATGGAAATGTCATACCAATTCATGGGGTTCGGCCATCCCAATTGGCTGAACCTCATGGCCTATGGTTTAGATCCTTTTTGTCAAATAAATAGCTTTATTTAAAACACATAAGCTCTCCACAATTGATATGATTTCCATCTTCTTGAAAGCCCTACCAAACATCAAATACTTTCATGGGGTTCGGCCATGCTATGTCCATGTTTTGGTCCTCTTAGACATGTTTTAGGTGTCATTTAAACATATAATAATCAGTATAATGTTACCAAGTTTTTACCCTTCAAAACCATCCAACTAAGTCCATCACTTTGCATGGTTTCCACTTTGTAAAACTCAATCCAAATAACCATAATACTTCATTGGATTCGGCCATCGAAGATGGCCGAGCCCAATGGTCCATTTCATCAGTTTATATCCACTGTTTAGACCCATGATACCTTCAGTCCTTCATGTCATTCAAGTCCATGCTTTTAACCCTCTTTAAAACATGCATTTGAGTCTTAAAGAAACATCAAAAACAGTCCACAAAAACTTCATGGTTTCTATGTTTCAAAGACATCAAAACCAACCAATCATTTACATGGGGTTCGGCCCTCCAAGGTGGCCGAATCCAATGATCATTTTTACCATTTTAAAACCTCTATTACTCAAGGTTAAAACCTTGGTGCATTCGGCCATAACCATGGCCCAATACATACCCTTTTCTTACAACTTGTTTAACTTGAACACTTAAGAAATCTTACCAAATTTCCTTTGCCTATGATCCTTGCCTTCTCCCCTCTATTTCTTCCTTTCTTCCTTAATCCTTTGCTGGTTTATGCTTGATTAACTGGTGCCAACCCCTCTACTGTTCAGCCAAGAAAAACGAATTTGGAGAGGGAGAGAGAGATGGGAATTCTTTGGATTTTCAATATGAAAATCGGCCAAGAATGATAACCTTTCCCTTTTTGTAATTTCAGTCCCATCTTCCATTCATTTTCCCTCATTTAATTTTACCAAAAATGATGGGATATTGGGTGTCATTCAAGACACCCTTCACCCAAACGTTCCAACCTTTCACTCACAACACATGCATCTCATGAGATGCATGTTGCCGCCCAACCTTGGTGTCCCTTGGCTTTGCCAAGGCACCTCTTCATTCCAACAGCTGAGATTTGTTTTCCCAAGTGTTGTGTGAGATTAAGACATCTTTCCATATCCTCTTGACTCACTTGATTCATGGTATTTTTATTCCAACTCAACTCATCCAACTCATCACATTTAATGCACCAAGTTTGAGTCAACTCTTTTCTTAAATCAAACTCACTCCAAATCAATCCAACTCAAGCTGAACTAACTCACACTTGAGCTCAATTGAGGGCCCACAAGGTCATCCGTGGTCAACCTAGTCAACCTGACCCATTGGGTCCCCAATCAGCCCCTTGACCCGTTTTGACAACATGACCCATTCATGGGCTGATTTTGCCACTATTAAATGGTTTTCACTTGTGCATCAAGCCTACCCATTTTTGCTATACTTGATTTCCAATCAGTTTAGCTTGACCCCATTTAATTTGAGCTTACACAATGGTAAATCATCCATTATGACCCATTGGGTTCAATTGGGCCCTTTGACCCATTTAGCCATTTTCGACCCAATTGATGTACATTACCCATTCAATCAAACTTGACATTTATAATGTGCTCATATGATCTTAATTTGAGCAATGAGCCCCACCATTTCCTTATTTGACCTCACCAAATAATTAATTTAACACATGAGGGGCATTTTCGTAATTATCCACTTCGTTGAGATATTGAGGTGTTACACTTGGGATGGCCGAACCCCATGGAAATAATTGGGAGTGGTATGGCTTTTGGATAATAAAAACCATACCATATGTGAAGATTTTGTAAAGGATTGTAAATGGAATTAATAAACTAAATGGGATCGGCAATGGTTAGTTAAACCTTGCTGTTTTATGGCTAAGATACAGTAGATAAATTATATGGAATTATTGGGAAAGTCGCATCAAAAGAACCATAAGGTTCGGCCATGTGAATGGCCGAACCCCATGGATCACCTTATGAAGTTTTTATGTGATTTGATGAAGATTAATTTGCTGTTATTGGTCGGCCAATGTGTGGCTCAACCCTGATAATTTTGAGGTTAAGTTATTCATTTAAATTAAGGACAGTTGATTATATTATTAAATCAAGAGAACCATTGGGTTCGGCCATGTGTATGGCCGAACCCCATGGGCTGCTTTATGGGTTGTTTGTATGGGTTTTACTTAGGGTTATGGTTATTGATTTGGCTCAGCCTATGGATGGCTGAACCATGTAATAACCTTGGAAAAAGGGTGTAGCCTAAGTTAAATACCTAGGTTAAAGTTATTGGACCAAGGGAGCCATTGGGTTCGGCCATGTATAGGGCCGAACCCCATGGACCACTTCATAGGGATTATTTTATGTGGAATGCTTTTATTGAATTAAAAGGTTTCAATGTAAAGATCATGGACCATGACAATAAGTTTTGGTGCGGATCCATTCCATGGAATTGATCGGTAGTTTTAAAGGTTAAAATGGAATATAATGGAGTATTGGAACCAATGGCATAATGGTAAATATGGGTGAAATGATCAAAGGTGGAATGACCATAGGTATGGTTGTATGGACCCAAAACAAAGGGTATGGTTCGACCATGCTGTATGGTCGAACCCTACCAAGGTATTTTTGTAGAATTTGATGCTTAATAGAGATTAAACGAATAAGAGACCAAAGGATAAATAGGTGAGGTTCGGCCATGGGTAAGGCCGAACCCCACATAGTGCATTTTTGGGACTTAGACCAAGTTGGAATTACATAATGAATGTTTGGTTTGCTGCTATTTAAATAGGGTATCCAGACTTGCGTATACGGCGTACAAGTCGTGAACGGGTGACGATTAAGAATGATCGAACAATGAAGTGAATCTTCAGTAGGTTTCCTACCTACTTGTAACCACAACTATGATTTGGTTTTATTACATTTTTATGAGATATGTTGTAATTGATTTATGTTTAAAATGTGGTTTCGAATGATAAATTATGTGTTTACAAATGACATACAATGCATTGACATCTCATGCATGGCATGGGATGAAGATTGTGGAACCCGGGGCCCACTCTTCGGTGATATGCTGTGATGCAACTCTGAACCTCCTTAGGCGATGCAGGTCCCGCCAGGAGTAGAATTATGATGATGATAAGACATTGGTCTCCTTAGGCGATGCAGGTCCTACAGGAGAAATGTTATGATGCTGAGAAATACATTAGTCTCCTTAGGCGATGCAAGTCCCGCCAGGAGAAGTGTTATTGTGATTTACCTTGACGGTGAGAGTCACGTCAAGTGATGGCTATGAATATGCATGTTGGGAGGGACACATTACATGTGCATATTTCATAGCATTGTTTTACCTGTTTTTGATAATCATATATTTGATATATGCATATTTTACAAGCTAACCATGTGGTAGCCCTGATCGGGAACCTACTGGGCGCGTTGATCTAACGCCCTAATTCTATCCTTAGAGGATAATGCAGGAACAAGGAAAGGGAAAGAGAAGGTCGATGACCGGGAGGGGAGCCAAGCGTAAATGCTTGAATGCTGGAATGGATTTATAATTGCTGTTATTTGAGTACTTTATTATGGACATGTAATAATGTAGATATTTGCTATGGTTTGAGTATGCACTGACGAATCTTAATTTGGTTTAAGTAAACTGATAAATATGACTTGTACTTGCTATCTGTTCAAACTAATTCCTGCAGTTAGACTAGTTTATTCCGCATGACTTTGTTTAGTTCCATGTGTGGTTTGTCTTTCATGGTCTAGTCCATGTACACATGGGTGGCCAGTTAAGGGTCGGACTTTGGGTAGTCCAGACTTAGCTCGCGTCGTGATGCCTCCCGCTCTCTTTCGATGTTATTCTATTATTATTTTTAAAAAAAAAATTAGACTCTGATTTCCTTAAGAGGGCGGGGTTTCTCGAAGAGGGCGGGGCGTTACAATCTGGCAGCTTGTGAGGTTAGTCACCCTTCCCAGGAAACCTTTGGATGACCAAATCTTATTCTCCATCAACCCTAATGGCCTCTTTTCCATGGCCTCTGTGCTTAATTCCCAACTTATAACTGTCCCTCCCCCCAGCTGGCTAAACCTTGTTTGCTTCCCTAGATGTATCAACAAACACTCTTTGTTCGCTTGGCTCTTCTTTAATAAGGGCCTAAAAACAAAACAACTCCTAACTGACCGCGGCATCCCAAATGATCTCTGTTGTTGTCTGTGTTGTAGTGAATCTGAGTCACACCATTACCTTCTCCATTGCCCTTTTGAGACGGATACATGGAAGATTTTGCTTCAAAAATTCAGCTCCCCTTTGATGATTCTGATATTCCCAGCAACATTGCTCCACCAACCATGAATCCTAAATCTTCCCTTGAAAGACTGGCTACTGCCCTTTCTGTTCCTGCCATGATCTGGCATTGCTGGATTGAACGTAACTCTAGGCTCTTTACTCATCGTTCACGCAGCCCAGAAAATGTTTGTATCTCTGTTGCTTCTGATATCAGATCCAGGATTCTCTTCCTCCTCTCAAATAAGGATCTTAGGAATGTCTCTTGTTTATTCTCTGCTCATTGGGATCTTCCTCCATACCAGACCTCCTTCTCAACCAATCAAGCTCCTAACTTCACCAATTTTATAAATCAATCATCCATTGTCTTCTTGCTGTTCTGCATGGAAAATTCAAACTTTGTTGGTGCCTCTTGTTTCAGCCCATCGAACGAGAGCATTGGAAGTTCCATCAAACTTTTATCTAACTCCATTCATCGGCCACTTGATGCAATATTCTTCATTGCTGATTGTCTCAATGCTTTGGCAAAAAATAATTTTTCACTTGGTGCTTTTTACATTAATGATCATGCGCTACTTAATTTGGTGGTTTCCAAAAGACTTGAGGTCCACATCGACTGGAGACTAAAAATCCACATTGAATCCATTCATGTCCTCCTTCGCGCTCTTAATTGTACTGTTACCAACAAGCAAACCGCTCCAAGTTTTTTGACCAAGCGTGCTATGAATGTTGTTCTTCCCCTCACTACACAAGGGAACCTTTTGCATAACGGTATTCTTACTGTATAACTGCTTTCCTTTTTTTATTCTGGGTGTGATTTTCAGCCTCCCTTGTTTCTGGACTGTACTCTAGTTTTATTTTTGATGGGCCTACGTCCAGGCTACTCTGCCTGACCCGGGCTGTGGGTATACACTATAATTTTTTAGGTTTCTCCTCTTTGAATGACATAAACTAAACATCATTCAAAAAAAAAATTAAATTAAATAGGGCTGAATTAAACAATTATTCAATATGTCTAAAAATTAAATATGGATTGCTTGGGGCGTGTATGTGAGGTGGACATGGAAAGATTCTAGGAATTGGAAGATTGCATGCGCATGGAAGATGATGATGGAAAGATTTTAGGAGTTACCTAGGCGCATAAGATCATCTTAAAAGGGCTCCTTCCCTTAATTAAAAATGGCACTAGGAAGGTACTAAATAGAGGATCTATGCACCTTCTAAGTTGGGATTAATTGGAAGTAATAAAGGAAAGGCAATGAGGGGCGCACGGCATTCACATTGCATTCAAAGAGAGGCAGCAGCAAGCACAAAGGGCACACGGCAATTGTATCTTAGCACATTTTAATATTGGATATTGCCGTGTGGGAGTGTTATAGAAGAGGGGCAGCAGGACATAAAGGTATTGCACACGGTAATAAACCCAACATCAAATTATAACTCACGGCGTTCATGAATCAAGAGAAGGAAAGGGCAGCCGACCAAAGGAAAGGAGCATTAGCAATTGCTATCTTGATACCTTCTAAATTGGGACAAGTTGTGAGTAATATAAGGAGAGAAGGAGAGGGGCGCACGGCATTCACATTGCATTCAAAGAGAGGCAATAGCAAGCACAAGAGCAACCAGCCGAGTGAAAGATCTAGGAGGAGAAAAGGCTAAGGAAAGAAGAAAATTGGAAGAGCAAGATCAACCGACGGAAAACCGGAGGAGTTGCGGAACTGGTAAGTGGTTTAGATGTTTTTGTTTAAGAAAAGAACCATAGGACACGGCCATGGTGTATGGCCGAACCCATGGAAGAGAATTGGTAAGGATTATGGTTTAATTAATGGAAAGAAAGAACCACAGGGTTCGGCAATAGTGCATGGCCGAACCCCATGGAAGGTTATTGGTTAATTCTAAATGGGAGTTTGATGTTAACAGTATATGATTTTTAAAGGGATTAAATGAAAACCATGGAATAATTATATGGTTTTAAAAAGGGTTTAAATGATGTTCAAGAGGAAGTATGGAACCATCATGGCCGAACCCCATGGAATAAAGGGAATGGAAAATTAAGTTGTTTTTAATGAACCGTTTGATAGAAAAATATGGAAGGACTTTGGTGAATTTTAATGGAAGTATGGAGGATCAAAATCATAGAGGTATGGTTTTAATTTTAGAAAGGTTTTAATGAATGATTTTTGGTGAAGATCCTAGACCATGGGTTCGGCCATGGCGTATGGCCGAACCCCATAAATATTTATGAAATTATGTTCATGTACTTAGAACATGGAAAATGATAGGAAAGGTCTATGATTTTAAAGGGTTAAAAATGGAGAAGTATTGGTTATGTTTTAAAGGATGGCAATTTTGTAAATACATGATAAAATGGAGGATCATGGGTTCGGCCATGATGTATGGCCGAATCCCATGAGCTCTTTTATGGATTTAATTTATTAAAGGAATTTTATGGGAAGAATGATTTTAAAATGAGGATTATGAACCGTAGGGTTCGGCCATGGTGTATGGCCGAACCCCATGGAGTTGTATTGGTATGGTTATTGGATTTAATTGATTAAATTGAATATGTTTATTTATTTAGAAAGTTTCTAAATATGGAAGGAACATTGAATTATGATTTAATTATAGAAGGTGGAGATTAAATAGGAAGGTTTCTAATTATGGAAGGTGGAGATTAAATTGGAAAGTTTCTAATTATGGACTCTTGATAAAAAAGGAAGGAACATTTTTAAAGTTTCATGGATGGAGTTGCTATAATTGGAACCTAGACATCATGGGTTCGGCCATGTGTATGGCCGAACCCCATGAACCAATTTTTATGGGTCATGTATGGACTTAATATTTAAATGAATGGTGGACCAATTGGAGAATGCAAATAAATGATTTATGGATTATGTTATGGGATTAGGATTTTATTTTATGAACCATGAATTATATGATGGATCATGTGCTGGAATATTTTTAAGGGACAATTAGAGTGGTTATGCATGTTTAAGATAATGAGGGATTTAATTACATATAGACCTATGTTCATGGTTTATGTAATTGGTTATGTTATTAGGTATAATGGCAATTTGGTAATATCACTGAAAATGAAAGATCATGGGTTTGGCTATGGTATATGGCCGAACCCCATGAACTTTGATTAGTGGGTTAATTATTAGCCTTTGTAAAATGTAAATGAATGGTTTACCAAACCAAGGGACGAAGGGTGAGAACAATGGAATGATAGCCATGGATGGCATTTTGGTAATTAAGTGAAAATAAAGGACCATGGGTTCGGCCATGGTGTATGGCCGAACCCCATGGGGAAGGTTTGTTGGACTTAGATGCTTACGGATCTATGTCTGAATCTAAACATGGGTGAATAAATGAAGGTGACTAATCATGGAAGAAACAATGGCATTATGGTAATTAATTGAATTAAGGGACCATGGTTTCGGCCATGGTGTATGGCCGAACCCCATGGGAATTGTTTGGTGGACATAGGGACTGTGTTTGGCATATTAAAATGAAATATTAACTAAAGATTAGACCAATGGCAATTTGGTAAATAAGTATGAAAATGGTAGGCCATGGGTTCGGCCATGGTGTACGGCCAAACCCCATGGGGATTGGTTTACGGACTTAAAATATTGTAAATCAAGTGGGATTTGGTTTTGATTGATTTTATATTATAAGGTAATGGAACCTCACAAGATGTGTACGATCGTGAGCAGTTACCGGACGAAAGACACAAGGACACGTTAGCGGTCTTTGGTAGGATTCCACCTCTTTGAAACCATGAGTTTATGTAAATTTGTTTTCACCTTATTTTTGATGAAATTATGTTGCAAAGGACATGTTTTAAATTGTGATTTTTGAATGCTATGTTTATATGATAAAATAGCATGTGTTGGATATGTTTCAAAATGTGATTTTAACGCTATGTTTATATGATAAAATAACATGTGTTTATCATGGGGTGAAGGATTTGTAACCGGAGGGTCCACACTCCGTCGGGGTGTCCGAAAAACCTATGTGGGGTACCTTGATTTAAATTTATCATCTCTTTCCATCATTTTCCATTCCTTTTACCTTCATTAAAAAAAATCACCAAATTATCACCATAGGGTTCGGCCATACACCATGGCCGAACCCATGGTTCATGGCTCACCTTCATGGGTGCTATTTAAGACCATTATTTTGTCCCAAAAATAATTCATTTTAAAATCACTTACCTTCATTCCTTTTGGCCCTTTAAAACCATATCATACACTTTGTCACCTCTTTTCAATCAACACTAACTACACTTAAAGTCTATTAAGATCACCAACATTTCCTCATGATTTTCTCATTTTAACAATCCTTTAAAATCGCCCATTTTTAATCATTTGAAACCTAACTTTCATTAACTACTCTCCATACTTCCATTCTTATAAAACACAAAAATTCAAAATCACTAACCATGGGGTTCGGCCACCTTGTATGGCCGAACCCTATAGTCCATGATTTCCTAAAAATGTCATGCCACCATCATTTTTGAGGTTACTTGAAATCATTTACATATCTCATAATTTTTCTTATTTAAATACTCCTTTAAAAAATCATCAACTTCTAATCATTTTAAAACCTTAACATCATTAACCATTCTCCATAATTTTTAAACCTTTCCATCTTAATAAATTCATCACCATTTACCATGGGGTTCGGCCATGCTACAGGGCCGAACCCTATGGTCCATTCAATCATTAAAATTCCATACTCTCCATCCTTCCATTCTTATAAAACACTAAAATTTCATCCATGGATTCCATCATAAATTTTTTTTCCAAAAGTTGCCTACATTTAACCCTTTAAACCCTTGAAATCCTAAACCATTCTCCATCTTTTTATTCTTATAAAAACCCTAATTAAAATGCATTCATCATCTAATCACCCACCATGGGGCTCGGCCACATGGCCGAACCCTATGGTTCACAATTCTTCCAATTTTTATACAATCCCATGCTTAAAAATTTGAATATAAAGCATCCCTAATCCATTTCTTAGCCTTCCATTTGATGGATTTTAGATCCATTCCATAGCCTAAAGTAATTTGGTCACCATCATATGGCAAGGATGGATTCCAAAACTTAAATCCTAAATAATAAATTTCTTGTTTAGAACATACTTACGATCCGACGACTCCTCCGGTCTTTGTCGCTCCCATCAACTTCCTTGGCCTCTTTTCTCCTTCCTCTCCTTGTTTGATCGGCTAGATGAGCTTGATCAATGGTGGGACATGCTTGGATCGGCTAAGGTAGAGTTAGGTTTGGGAGGGGGGGAAGAGGGGATGATGATGAAAAACAAGATCTAAGCCTTTGATCTTGAGGGGATGGACCAAGACTTGTTCTCTCCTTCTCTTTTCTTCTCTTCTTCTTCTAAGTTCTCTTCTCTTTTCTTTTGGCAAGGTGGAGACGTTTTTTTCTTGGTGTGTGAGGTGAAGAGGGAGAGAGGGGAATGAGATCAAAAGTTCACCTCCTTTGGTTGACCCAACCATACTCCATCATCATCATTCCCCCCACCAACCCAAGTATGGCCTCCCTTGACCTTGGTGGTGGTGGTTGAGACCAAACCACCACCAAGCCAACGATTTTTGGTGTTTGCACATGGGTGGTTTGAGTCTTCCAACCTTGACCATTTGACCCACTCATGGCTAGGTATGGGTCACCATGTTTGGAGTGGTGGTGGTTGGAATAAAACCACCACCCTAAGTCCATGGTAATTTTGTGTTTTTTTCTTAGGTGGTTTGTGTTTCTTAGAGTGGTTTTGGTCTAGATAAAACCACCATTTGACCTCTTCCATTGACCCAAAGTTGACCAATCTAATTAGTCTAATTAATTGGATCCTTTAGGTTAATTAATTCTTATCTAATTTAATTTCATTAATTTATTTCTCTAAGAAATCCACCCATGGTTGACCAAGTCAACCATGGTGGACGGCCCCCACCTATACCTACCCCACCGGCCACCTCACCTGATGAGGTGGAGGTGGGCCCCACTTGGCCATGTTATTGATTTTAACTTAAATCCTTTTACAATAATTTTAATCAATTTAATTCACCTTAATCCACCTTAGTCCTCTCAATTTATCCATGGTTGACCAAGTCAACCATGATGGTTGGCCCCACTTTTTCCTTGGTCCACACGCCACCTCAATTGGTGAGGTGGAGGTGGACCCCATTTGGTCATACCATTTCATTTCATTACTAACTTAGGGGTTTTAATTCCAAATCACCCTTTTTAAATTAATTGGCCCACCATTGGGCCCATGGCCCAACCAATTATTTTCTACCCCTTTACCTTAGGGTTTGGACCAATTTTGATCCATTGGGTCCCACATGGTGATCGGGCCCACTTTCACTCAAATTGACTATCTTTGACCCAATTACTTCTCATTGACCCATTAAATGGATTTCATCCAATTTGTGGCCCAATTGGCCATTCTTGGACTCTTGTCCCAACTTTTGATCCATTTGGTATTCCATCATGTCAAAATTCAATTTAAAATCAATAAATGCCAAATATATATTGATTCGAAAATTCTGGCTATTACAGACTGAATCTATGATTCAGTCGACTAAAAGATTGTTTATCAAACACGAAAATTGTTGGTTGAGGATTCAACCGACTGAATCATGGATTCAGCCGACTGAATGTATACTGGCCGAACATACAGTTAATCTGATCCAAAGTCAGTCGAATGAAAAGTAGCTAGTCAGGGTAAGAACAGTTCCGAGTTAGATTTCAGCTGACTGAAAGTACATTTCAGTCGACTGAAAGTATATTTCAGTCGACTGAAAGTCTGCGGGTAAGGCAGAGGACTGTATCCGGGATGATTCAGTCGACTGAATTCCTGTTTCAGTCGACTGAATTGAAAAGTTGATGTTTATGTGATTTTTTTCCTGAAAACTCCAGTTTATTTGGGAGGTGGTAAGGGATGATTTAATGGACCATGTGTTGGAATATTTTAAGGGACACTTATAGTGGTTATACATGTTTAAGGAAATGAGGAATTTAATATAGACCTATGTTCATGGTTTATGTTATTGGTTATGGATAAGTATAATGGCAATATTGTAATTAAATGAATTAATGGACCACACCATGGCCGAACCCCATGGGGTAGGTTTATGGACTTGGACATTATTGAAAATCAAATGGGACATGGTTTTAATTGATTGATATATTATAAGGTAACGGGATCTAACAAGGTGTGTACGATCGTGAGCGGTTACCGGACGAAAGTGCAAGGACACATTTGTAATGGCCCGAAATTTTTAAATCAATAAATATGTGAATATTATTTATTTTAATGATGAAAATTGGAAATTGGGGGAATAAATGTTAAATGGGCCAAAATTTGGACAAAGGCCCAAATATGGCCCAATAGACCATGGATTGCATTTTAAAGTTATTTAAATGGTCAATGATGGCCAATTGGGCCATGGGTGGACAAATTGAGTCAAATACCCATTTGAGACCCAATGGGTCAAGATGGTTAAGCTCTAAGGTAAATGGGTAAGATGGAAATGTAATTGGGCCATGGGCCCAAATGGTGATCCATTTAGAATGAATTCAATGGAATTTAAATCACCTAAGTTAAGTTAAAATTTAACCAAGGTGATATGGTCCAATGGGACCCACCTCCACCTCACCAAGTGAGGTGCGTGTGGACCCAAGGTTTGGTGGGGCCGACCACCATGGTTGAATTGGTCAACCATGGGTGGATGTATGAAGGTGATTTAAGTAAATGGAATTAAGTTAAAGTGGGAATTAATTAAATTAACCTAAGTTAATTATCTAGTTAATTAATTAAATAAATTATTCAAATGAGGGTCAAAGGTGGTCAAATGGTCAAAGGACCAAAAGCCATGTTATCTTTAAAGACACCAAAACGTTGGGCATGGTACCATAAAGCATAAAGTAAAAAATGAAAATATCCCATGGGTTGGTGGGAGGAGTTATTGTGGAGAATATCTTAAGCAACCAAGAGGTGAGATGACCTTTCATCTCACTCTCTCCATTCCAACGAGCTCTTCACTCTCTCCCTCTTTTCATCTCTACCACCGTCCCACACCCAAGTAGAAAGAAAGGAAGAAAACCAAGAGAAAGAAGAAGAAAAGTTTGGATGAAAAGAGAGGGAAGTGCAAGGGTAAGCCATCACACCAAGGTCAAGACTAGGTACTTGTGCTTTCTTTCTCATCTCCATCCTCTTTTCTCTCTCTCTCAAGCAAACCCTATCTTGGCCAATCCTAAGCTTGGAGGTTTTCACCATTGATCAAATATCTTGGCCGACCAAAGATCAAGAGGAAGGAGAAAGGAGGTTAAGGAAAGCGACGGGAGCGAAGAAAGTCGGAGGAGACGACGGATTGTAAGTATTTTTCTTAAACAAGAGTTTTGGATTTTTAGGGTTTAAATTTGGGATCCATTATTGGTGAATTGAATGGTGACCAAATGACCATAGGTCTTGGATCTCAAATCCATCAAATGGAAGGATGGAAAGTGGACCAAACCCTAATGGAAAAATTAGGGTTAGGGTAAGGAAAAATAAATGAATTAAGAGTGTAATGTAATTAAATTATTTAAGCAAAGAGTTGTGTAAATTGGAAGAAAATTATGGGCCAAAGGGTTCGGCCATGTAGTATGGCCGAACCCCATGGTGGGTGATTAGGTAATGTGTGTTTTGTTAGGGTTTTAAGGAGTGGAAGACATGTAAGCTAATTTGGAGATTTAATGGAATTTTAAGGTTTAAAAATCATGGAAGGATAATTTGTAATTTTAGGGTTTTAATGGTTAATGTAGGAAATTTTAAAGGGGCTTACATGAGGAAATGTATGGTGAGGTGTTGTAAAATGTGGTTGTAAATTTGAAGGGTGTAAATGTAGGAAAAAAATGATGGAGAAGGTGCATTGTTTTAAGTGGAGTTTAGGTATTATAAATAGGGTTTTAAAAATAAAACCATGGAGAAACTTGTGGTGAACTTAGGTGTTTTGGAATCATGGAAAAAATATTGGGGAGTGAAGGTAGCTTTGATGAACTTAAAGTGTAACCCTATAGTGATGTGTTAATAATTTAGTGGATGTGAAAAGATGGAAAAAATAATGGGGGAGTATTGGTAGTTTGATGGACCAAATGAGCCTATTGTTGATCAAAGGGGTGATTTAAATGTATAATGAAATCCCCTCATGGAGGGACTTGTAATGGATCTAAAATGTGGTAAATGACCCATTTGTAGGTCATGTTATGGGTTAAATTTGGCATTATGCATGTGAGTAATGAATGAGGATTAGAGTGTTTAAATGGCTAAGAATGATGATTCAATAATAAGTCATTTTCATGGGCTAAGAAAGGGTTTATGTATGTGGCTAATTAATGTAGGTTAAGTTAAGAAAAAGGGTTGGTTTAATGATATTATGGCATGATTAAGGGGGTCACTAATGGACTTAAGTGTACGGATCAATTATGAACTTAGTTAGGCAAGGGTGAATGATTGATTAACCATGGAGAAGAGGTAGTGGCAAAACCGTAATTAATGGCCAAATTCAAGAACTCCATGGGAGAGAACCATGGACTTAGGGGCACTAAATAATAAGTTTATGTATGGTCAAATAAAGCCTAGGAGGCTGATTTTTAGACTCATGTAATTAAAATGTGTAATGGATTAAATGGGACCGACAAAACCTAAATAGTGACCGATTTTTCATATGGACTTGGAAATGATTAATGGGCTTAGAAATAGTAAAATGTGGACTGATTATGTGTATGTAATAAGGTATTGGATATCGCAAGCGGTGCATGATCGGCGACCGGGTTTATTGGGCGGAAACGAAAGAAAGAACGCTAGTCGGTATTCGGTAGGATTCCTACATTTTTGTAAGCCATGGATTGGGTGATGTGTTCTTTAATTTATTTTGGAAAGCATGTGGTTGTCTTTAAGATGAGTTTTGGATTATGCATCTTGTGATGTTTTCCTTTAAATTATTTTGGAAATTATGTGAATGCTTATGATGGGTTTTGGATTAAATATTGTGGGATGTTTTCCCTTTGATTTAGTTGGTAATCTTGTAATTATTTTAAGATGGGTTTTATTACTATTGAATTTCATATATTACATGGCATATGGCATCTACATCTCATGCATGGCATGGGAGGCATATGACAAGGGAAGGATGAAATGAAACTGGAGTCCATGCTCCGTCGAGGCGACCGATAAACAGCATGGGGACATTTCACATATGTATTATTATACCTTGATGAGGCTTTGCCATCAAGGGGGGACTCTTGAATTATGATACCTTGATGATGGTTTTCCCATCAAGGGGGGATGCCTAGTGTGGATCGCGTCTTAATGAGGCTTTTCCATCAAGAGGATCATGGCACGATGATGGTATGGATTTTATTTGGAACACTGTGTATGGTTGAAAAAGGGACATTATACGATGAGGATGAGATGGATGGGTGGGATTCATGACATAGAACACCCATTGCATAACATTGCCCAAAGTGCATGGTCTTGCTATAATATTATCTGCATGCTGTTATTATTAATCCATGTGCTAGCCCTACTCGGAGTCCTACTGGGCGCGTGGTCTAACGCCCTACTTCTACCCTAGCTGATGACGCAGGAGGTGGCGAAACGGAAGGACGGGACGGGAGTCAAGCTTAGGAGCTTGGCAAGGCAGGCTAATTATGTTGTTTAAGTTTATGTTGGAAAAATGTAATTTGAGTAGCTTAGCTGGTCGGAATGTAATAAATTAGATTACTGGCTATGTTTTGGGATTTTATTATGGACATTATGGTTTTGAGGTATTATAGAAATTTAAATGAATGTTATCTTCCCTGCTATCTCAAATCTGTGGGATAGTCTTTGTTGTTAATTCCTCACCGAGAAGTAATATTCCTTGAGCTTACGTCTACGCGTGAACCGTACTCGTGAACTTGGCTCCACGCACGCGTAGGGTTGGCCAGTTAAGGGCCGGGCTTTAGAAGCTCGGACTTAATTCGCGTCGTGACGTTCGCGCCCTTTGTCACTTTTCCTTTTAAAAAAAATATATATATAGACTCTGATATTTCGGTGAAAAGGGGTGGGCATTACAGTTGGTATCAGAGCGAACTCGGAAGAATGAATCTCTCGAAGTAAGATTAAGACGGTTGTATGTCTCACTGGCAGCTAAGAATCCCAACCGACCGACTCTTCGGAGTCTGCTGCACGGGGGCCGGGTTAATTTACTTCGATTGACTCAAACTGAAGTGTTTAGTCTGAGAACAACAATTGACGGAAAGGAATGATAGCAAGGGAAGAAAGATTCATTCTAGGAGAGATTTATTGAAACATGGCAAGATAGGGTTTACTTCCCCAGAAATGAGAAAACATCTAGGTTTTTCCCCCAAATTGATGAAACAGTACTAGATTTATCGGACATAGTAAAGTAGGATGTACTTCCCCGGTATCCCCAATTTGAACAACAGACAATAGGAATTAAGAGATTCCCCCTAGAAACAAAGGAAAAACAAGTGTACTTATTTGGCAACTTTCCCCAAACAAAATACATTGTGATATACGTAAGAGATTTCCCAAAACCTAGATTGGTTTTATTGGTAATTGTTGTGGATGATTTTTGTGTTCAATTTATATTCTATGATACAGATATGTCAAGTGACGGGGAGTATACGGAATTATTGGATAAGAGAACCCCTAGCTGTCCCATAGATTTGGTGTCTGCTTCTAGTATAGCAGTTAGCCTGGACTTTCAAGAGGGACCTCCCGAGGAAGATGAAGAGGATTTTGCATCTCTTCCTGAGGAGAATATGGAAGACTTTCCAATGGTAAGAGAGTCGGTAGGGGAAATGGAACCCGTTTATATGCGCGAGTTGTACAACCAGGTTGGGCACAACTGCACATACTACCCCTACCCTCTTGAAGGGGTATATGTTGCATATGCTTATGAGTGAGGTAAAGGTGATATATGGGTATACTTGGGGGATGGTGTAATGGCTTTTAGAAATGACTTTTATGATGGGGGATGATGTAAACACTTTGTGAAAGGGTATAAGAAGTTCTTATGTGAACAAAGTGCCATTTGAGAGATGTTGGATAAACAGTGTACTTGAAAGAGACCGGGATGCATGGATTAACTTGCCACATGAAACTTGTGAGAGGATGGCATTATGAGGAGAATGAGAAGGGTCTAGCTTGCAAAGACTAATATGTTGTATGAAAATATCTAGTATGTATAATGAAATTGCATTCTTCCAATGTGTAGTATAGATTATGAACAAGTGATGGACCATGAAATTATGAAAATATTTTATTTAGTGATAGCATGAGGATTCCCTATGATGTTACTAAGTTGTGAATTATTAATCGTTGCAATGAGTTTATATGATGTTACTTTGATAATGGGTGGTATGCAATGAATCGTTATTGAGGAACAAGGATGTGTTATAGACTATGTGTTTGGTGATGAGTTGATAAAGTGCCGGGAGTTGTGAATATGTAGTATGCATGAAGGGACCTTGATATGCCAATGCGTTTGGTTGGGAATCTAGGTGGGGCTGATGAATAATTCCAAAGTTTAGGGATTTATGGATGGTCATGGATGGTCTTCGAATGTATTGGGATGATTTGCTTGGGATGAGTAGGATTATTATTTTAAAATCTCTCGGTGTGTGTTGTAAATGGGGTAGGGTAACCTAATCATAATTATGTTGAATCACTAGATCTTCTTAAAGTGTTATTTCTTATGTTACCTCAAGTTGTTGTTTGATGTGAATGGAGGTGAAAGATCTGGTTACACATGAGTTGTGTTATTCGAAGATGGTGTGTGATTTCAATTTTACGTGGCCTGCTAATGAAGGAATATGAACCGTATGATGTGGTAACCATTGATAACGTAGGCATGTAGGGTGGAATTTGGTGGTTGGTGGCATTGGTAATACTTGTGAATATTTTTTTTAGTGATGAATGGCCACTATTTGACATAGTCTAAGTAAGCTTAGATATATCATTGTTTTTTGTGGAATCTATGAAAATGTGTGGAATAATCCAGAAGGGTAGGAAATTAGTATTTATGTGATTGGATTGATGTCGGGTATTGGTGTTGGAGGAGTTGTGAACAAAAAGGGTTAGTCCCATAGTGACTTATATGCAAATAAAAGGTATGATTGCTGTTGAGAGATGGACTTAAGGGAAAGGTTAAGAGTCTAGTGAAACTTGAATGGGAAGCTATGGGCGACTGCCGAGTGAGACTGATCACCTGACTATGTAGTTGGCCGATGGAGTTCCATGAGGGTGAAGCTAGAAACCTAGTTAAAATGGAATCAACAATGGACTTGAGCATAGGCTCGTATTGGCAGACTAACTCACACGGAGAGTAGACAAAAGAACGTATTGAAGGAGTACGTATGGGAAATGTTTTGATAACAGATAAAGTGAAATAGAATACGTAATTTACATAAAACCGCAAATGGATTCATGAGGAAAAGAGATAATACGAGGCAAAGTGAATTTTGCAAAAATGAAACTCATAGGTTGATATGAGTGGTGTTGATGTAATTAAGAGGTACATGACACAATTAAACGGGAACGGCGAATAAAGCCAAAAATGGAGGAGATATGAATCAAGATATTTGCAGGCGAGGTAGTACCGGAATAAGAATTACGACCGGAACAAGGTATTTTATTCCGAGGTAGGACATATGTACCTGAGAGCTGCAGAAGGGAGTTATTGGTTGAGGCACACCAAGCCAAGCTCTCTACCCATCCGGACAGTGCCAAGATATACCATGATCTTAAGAGGCACTATGGGTGGCATGGACTCAAGAGAGATGTCGCTGAGTTTGTGCTCGTTGTACTAACTTGTCGGCAGGTTAAGGCGGAACATCGGAAACCACCGGGTTTACTCAAACCCTTACCAGTGCCGGAGTGGAGATGGGAACGTGTAGCCATGGATTTTGTGACAGGGCTACTAAGGTCATCAAGGCGCAACGATGCAATATGAGTCGACGGTACATCCGAAATGTTATCAGACTACCTGGTGTACCTCGGACTATTGTGTCCGACAGAGTATGGCAAAGCGTGCAGTCGGCTATGGGGACCGACGTGTTGATCAGCACAGTATTCCACCCACACACTGATGGACAATCGGAGAGAGCAATACAGATATTGGAGGATATTCTGAGAGCAGGTATACTGGATTTCAAGGGTAGATGGGAGAATCGCCTGCCACTGGTGGAGTTCTCCTACAATAACAGTACCTCCAGATGGCTCCATTTGAGGCCTTATATGGTGGGCCGTGTAGATCTCCAGTGCGTTGGACAGAGGTCGGTGAGCGTGCGCTGATTGGACCGAAGTTGGTTGTGGAGACTATGGCGTAGATTAAATTTATATGGCAACCTTTACTCACTGCGCAGAGCCGTTATAAGAATTACGCTGACAAGAGGAGAAGTTTCCCCGAGTTTGAAGTGGGAGACTTGGTACTTTTGAAAGTTTTACCACGGAAGGGACACATGAGATTCGGAAAGAAGGAGAAACTGTCACCTAGATTTTGGGGCCGTTTCCAATCTTAAAGAGGGTGGGGGAAGTAATTTATCAGTTGGTGCGTCCTCCACAGTGATCCTCTTTACATGATGTGTCTCATGTGTCCATGTTGAGGAAGTACAACCCTGATCCTTCACAGGTGTTGAACGTACAAGACGTCGATGTACAAAGCGACGTGACGTATGTGGAGAAGTCGATTAGAATAGTCGGGAGCGAGCAAAGGGTGTTGCGGAACCGTGCCATTCAGTTCGCTAAAGTGGTATGGGAACGACATGGCAATGAGGAAACCACCTGGGAACTGGAGTCAGAGATGAGTGCCGCTCATCCGGAACTCTTTGTATAAGATGATTTGAACCCCTACTTCCCTCGAATTTTCGGGACGAAAATTTTAAAAGAGGATTGTATTGTAATGGCCCGAAATTTTTAAATCAATAAATATGTGAATATTATTTATTTTAATGATGAAAATTGGAAATTGGGGGAATAAATGGTAAATGGGCCAAAATTTGGACAAAGGCCCAAATATGGCCCAATAGACCATGGATTGCATTTTAAAGTTATTTAAGTGGTCAATGATGGCCAATTGGGCCATGGGTGGACAAATTGAGTCAAATACCCATTTGAGACCCAATGGGTCAAGATGGTTAAGCTCTAAGGTAAATGGGTAAGATGGAAATGTAATTGGGCCATGGGCCCAAATGGTGATCCATTTAGAATGAATTCAATGGAATTTAAATCACCTAAGTTAAGTTAAAATTTAACCAAGGTGATATGGTCCAATGGGACCCACCTCCACCTCACCAAGTGAGGTGCGTGTGGACCCAAGGTTTGGTGGGGCCGACCACCATGGTTGAATTGGTCAACCATGGGTGGATGTATGAAGGTGATTTAAGTAAATGGAATTAAGTTAAAGTGGGAATTAATTAAATTAACCTAAGTTAATTATCTAGTTAATTAATTAAATAAATTATTCAAATGAGGGTCAAAGGTGGTCAAATGGTCAAAGGACCAAAAGCCATGTTATCTTTAAAGACACCAAAGCGTTGGGTATGGTACCATAAAGCATAAAGTAAAAAATGAAAATATCCCATGGGTTGGTGGGAGGAGTTATTGTGGAAAATATCTTAAGCAACCAAGAGGTGAGATGACTTTTCATCTCACTCTCTCCATTCCAACGAGCTCTTCACTCTCTCCCTCTTTTCATCTCTACCACCGTCCCACACCCAAGTAGAAAGAAAGGAAGAAAACCAAGAGAAAGAAGAAGAAAAGTTTGGAAGAAAAGAGAGGGAAGTGCAAGGGTAAGCCATCACACCAAGGTCAAGACTAGGTACTTGTGCTTTCTTTCTCATCTCCATCCTCTTTTCTCTCTCTCTCAAGCAAACCCTATCTTGTCCAATCCTAAGCTTGGAGGTTTTCACCATTGATCAAATATCTTGGCCGACCAAAGATCAAGAGGAAGGAGAAAGGAGGTTAAGGAAAGCGACGGGAGCGAAGAAAGTCGGAGGAGACGACGGATTGTAAGTATTTTTCTTAAACAAGAGTTTTGGATTTTTAGGGTTTAAATTTGGGATCCATTATTGGTGAATTGAATGGTGACCAAATGACCATAGGTCTTGGATCTCAAATCCATCAAATGGAAGGATGGAAAGTGGACCAAACCCTAATGGAAAAATTAGGGTTAGGGTAAGGAAAAATAAATGAATTAAGAGTGTAATGTAATTAACTTATTTAAGCAAAGAGTTGTGTAAATTGGAAGAAAATTATGGGCCATAGGGTTCGGCCATGTAGTATGGCCGAACCCCATGGTGGGTGATTAGGTAATGTGTGTTTTGTTAGGGTTTTAAGGAGTGGAAGACATGTAAGCTAATTTGGAGATTTAATGGAATTTTAAGGTTTAAAAATCATGGAAGGATAATTTGTAATTTTAGGGTTTTAATGGTTAATGTAGGAAATTTTAAAGGGGCTTACATGAGGAAATGTATGGTGAGGTGTTGTAAAATGTGGTTGTAAATTTGAAGGGTGTAAAAGTAGGAAAAAAATGATGGAGAAGGTGCATTGTTTTAAGTGGAGTTTAGGTATTATAAATAGGTTTTAAAAATAAAACCATGGAGAAACTTGTGGTGAACTTAGGTGTTTTGGAATCATGGAAAAAATATTGGGGAGTGAAGGTAGCTTTGATGAACTTAAAGTGTAACCCTATAGTGATGTGTTAATAATTTAGTGGATGTGAAAAGATGGAAAAAATAATGGGGGAGTATTGGTAGTTTGATGGACCAAAATGAGCCTATTGTTGATCAAAGGGGTGATTTAAATGTATAATGAAATCCCCTCATGGAGGGACTTGTAATGGATCTAAAATGTGGTAAATGACCCATTTGTAGGTCATGTTATGGGTTAAATTTGGTACTATGCATGTGAGTAATGAATGAGGATTAGAGTGTTTAAATGGCTAAGAATGATGATTCAATAATAAGTCATTTTCATGGGCTAAGAAAGGGTTTATGTATGTGGCTAATTAATGTAGGTTAAGTTAAGAAAAAGGGTTGTTTTAATGATATTATGGCATGATTAAGGGGGTCACTAATGGACTTAAGTGTACGGATCAATTATGAACTTAGTTAGGCAAGGGTGAATGATTGATTAACCATGGAGAAGAGGTAGTGGCAAAACTGTAATTAATGGCCAAATTCAAGAACTCCATGGGAGAGAACCATGGACTTAGGGGCACTAAATAATAAGTTTATGTATGGTCAAATAAAGCCTAGGAGGCTGATTTTTAGACTCATGTAATTAAAATGTGTAATGGATTAAATGGGACCGACAAAACCTAAATAGTGACCGATTTTTCATATGGACTTGGAAATGATTAATGGGCTTAGAAATAGTAAAATGTGGACTGATTATGTGTATGTAATAAGGTATTGGATATCGCAAGCGGTGCATGATCGGCGACCGGGTCTATCGGGCAGAAACGAAAGAAAGAACGCTAGTCGGTATTCGGTAGGATTCCTACATTTTTGTAAGCCATGGATTGGGTGATGTGTTCTTTAATTTATTTTGGAAAGCATGTGGTTGTCTTTAAGATGAGTTTTGGATTATGCATCTTGTGATGTTTTCCTTTAAATTATTTTGGAAATTATGTGAATGCTTATGATGGGTTTTGGATTAAATATTGTGGGATGTTTTCCCTTTGATTTAGTTGGTAATCTTGTAATTATTTTAAGATGGGTTTTATTACTATTGAATTTCATATATTACATGGCATATGGCATCTACATCTCATGCATGGCATGGGAGGCATATGACAAGGGAAGGATGAAATGAAACTGGAGTCCATGCTCCGTCGAGGCGACCGATAAACAGCATGGGGACATTTCACATATGTATTATTATACCTTGATGAGGCTTTGCCATCAAGGGGGGACTCTTGTAATTATGATACCTTGATGATGGTTTTCCCATCAAGGGGGGATGCCTAGTGTGGATCGCGTCTTAATGAGGCTTTTCCATCAAGAGGATCATGGCACGATGATGGTATGGATTTTATTTGGAACACTGTGTATGGTTGAAAAAGGGACATTATACGATGAGGATGAGATGGATGGGTGGGATTCATGACATAGAACACCCATTGCATAACATTGCCCAAAGTGCATGGTCTTGCTATAATATTATCTGCATGCTGTTATTACTAATCCATGTGCTAGCCCTACTCGGAGTCCTACTGGGCGCGTGGTCTAACGCCCTACTTCTACCCTAGCTGATGACGCAGGAGGTGGCGAAACGGAAGGACGGGACGGGAGTCAAGCTTAGGAGCTTGGCAAGGCAGGCTAATTATGTTGTTTAAGGTTATGTTGGAAAAATATAATTTGAGTAGCTTAGCTGGTCGGAATGTAATAAATTAGATTACTGGCTATGTTTTGGGATTTTATTATGGACATTATGGTTTTGAGGTATTATAGAAATTTAAATGAATGTTATCTTCCCTGCTATCTCAAATCTGTAGGATAGTCTTTGTTGTTAATTCCTCACTGAGAAGTAATATTCCTTGAGCTTACGTCTACGCGTGAACCGTACTCGTGAACTTGGCTCCACGCACGCGTAGGGTTGGCCAGTTAAGGGCCGGGCTTTAGAAGCTCGGACTTAACTCGCGTCGTGACGTTCGCGCCCTTTGTCACTTTTCCTTTTAAAAAAAATATATATATAGACTCTGATATTTCGGTGAAAAGGGGTGGGCGTTACAACATTAGTGGTCTTTGGTAGGATTCCACCTCTTTGAAACCATGGGTTTATGTACAATGTTTTATCTTGTTTTGATGAATTTATGTTATAAAGGATATGTTTCAAATGTGAGTTTTAATGCTATGTTTATATGATAAAATAACATGTGTTTCATTAGCATCTCATGCATGGTATGGGGTGAAGGATATGTAACTAGAGGGGCCACACTCCATCGGGGCGTCCAAAAAACCTATGTGGGATACCTTGATGTGCTTTTCCATCAAGAAGAAATCGGAGGGGCCACACTCCGTCGGGGCGTCTAAAAGACCTATGTGGGGGGGGTACTTATATGTACTTGTGATGGGTGGGACTCATTGCATTTGACATCATGACTTGGCATGGTTTATATGGTTTTTGACATTATGATATTATTATATATGTTTTGTACTAACTCCATGTGTTAGCCCTAATTGGAATACCCACTGGGCGCGTTGTTCTAATGCCCTACTTCTACCCTAGTGGATGATACAGGAAAGAAGGAGAACGATGATTGCGAAACGGGCCAATCATAGGGGTTTGGATGCTTTTACTTTATATTTTAATTAAGTTACTTATGGACTTGTAATTTGACTAACTAGACTTCAGACATGTAATAATTTAGATAATTTGCTATGGTTGGATAATTATTTGGATAATTGTGTAATGTTAATTATGATTAAGGACTTGACGTACTTTGCTATCTGAAATGGAATAGAACTAGGTTCTATTATAATTCCGCATGTTATGATTTTATCCCGCAAGTCTGTATTGTTATGTGTGAACCGTTTTCATGGACTTAGTCCATGCACACATAGGGTTGGCCAGTTAAAGGTCGGGCTTTAGAAGTTCGGACTTAGCTCACGTTATGACGTCCAGCTCGTGCTCATTTTGTTATTTAAAAAAAAAAAATAGATTGTAACACCCCGGATTTTCAGGTTATTAATATATATGAAAATTACCCATTTAATTTGTGAAGTGATGGGTCATTGCCCAATTAAGACCCAACGGTTTTGGAGATGGTTTCAATAAAATTTAAATGGGGATTGGTTTATGGACTTAAATATTGTAAATAAAGGGAGACATGGTTTTAATTGACTGATATGTTATAAGGTAACGGGACCTCACAAGGTATTTACGATCGTGAGCGGTTACCAGGCGAAAAGCGCCAGGACACGTAGTGGTCTTTGGTAGGATTCCACCTCTTTGAAACCATGGATTTATGTACATTGTTTTTATCTTATTTTTGATGAATATATATTGCAAAGGATATGTTTCAAATATGAGGTTTTAATGCTATGTTTATTATATAAAATAGCATGTGTTTCAAATGTGAGGTTTTAATGCTTTGTTTATTAGATAAAATAGCATGTGATTCATTTGCATCTCATGCATGGCATGGGGTGAAGGATATGTAACCGGAGGGTCCACATTCCGTCGGGGCATTCGAAAAACCTATGTGGGGTACCTTGATGTGCTTTGCCATCAGAAAGAAACCGGAGTGTCCATACTCCGTCGGGGCGTCCGAAAGACCTATGTGGGGGTAATTTTATGTACATGTGATCGGTGGGACTCATTACATTTGGTATCATGAGATGGCATGGTTTATATGGCTTTTGACATTATGATATTATTAAATATGTTTGTATTAACCATATGTTAGCCCTAATTGGAATACCTACTGGGTGCGTTGTTCTAACGCCCTACTTCTACCCTAGTGGATGATACAGGAAACAAGGAGAAGGATGAATGCGAAACAGGCCAGGCATAGGAGCTTAGATGATTTAGTTTATATATTTCAATAAAGTTACTTATGGACATGTATTTGAGTAACTAGTTTCCGGGCTTGTAATAACTTAGATGAAATTGCTATGGTTGGATGTTTTATTGGATAATTATGATATGATAATTATGATTAAGGACTTGACGTACTTTACTATCTGAATGGAATAGAAATTGATTCTGTTATTGTAACACCCCGCCCTCTCCGAGAAATCAGAGTCTAATTTTTTTTTTTAAATAATAATAAAATAACAACGGCAGAGAACGGGCGGCGTCATGACGCGAGCTAAGTTCGGACTACCCAAGTCCGACCATTAATTAGCCACCCATGTGTGCGTGGACTAAACCCGCGATAACAAACCACACATGGAACTAAACAATGTCATGCGGAATAAACTAGACTAACTGCGGAATTAGATTGAACAGATAGCAAGTACAAGTCATACTTTTCAGTTTACCTAAACCAAATTAAGATTCGTCAATGCATACTCCAACCGTAGCAAATAACTACATTATTGCATGTCCGTAATAAAGTATTCAAATAACAACAATTATAAATCCATTCCAACATACAAGCATTTACGCTTGGCTCCCCTTCTTATCATCAACCTTGTTTTTTCCTTTCCTTGTACCTGCATTCTCCTCTGAGGATAGAATTAGGGCGTTAGATCAACGCGCCCAGTAGGTTCCCGATCAGGGCTACCACATGGTTAGCTTGTAAAACATGCATATATCAAATATATGATTACCAAAAACAGGTAAAACAATGCTATGAAATATGCACATGTAATGAGTCCCTCCCAACATGCATATTCATAGCCATCACTTGACGTGACTCGCACCGTCAAGGTAAATCGTAATAACATTTCTCCTAGCGGGACCTGCATCGCCTAAGGAGACTAATGTATTTCTCAGCATCGTAACATTTCTCCTGGCGGGACCTGCATCGCCTAAGGAGACCAATGTCTTATCATCATCATAATTCTACTCCTGGCGGGACCTGCATCACCTAAGGAGGTTCAGAATTGCATCACAGCATATCACCGGAGAGTGGGCTCCGGGTTCCACAATCTTCATCCCATGCCATGCATGAGATGTCAATGCATTGTATGTCATTTGTAAACACATGATTTATCAGTCGAAACCACATTTCAAACATAAATCAATTACAACATATCTCATAAAAACATGATAAAACCAAATCATAGTTGTGGTTACAAGTAGGTAGGAAACCTACTGAAGATTCACTTCAGTATTTGATCTTTCTTAATCGCCAGTTGTTCACGACTCGTACATCATATACGCAAGTCTGGATACCCTATTTAAATAGCAGCAAACCAAACATTTATCATGTAATTCCAACTTGTCAATGTGCCAAAAATGTACTATGTGGGGTTCCGCCATGCCCATGGCCGAGCCTCACCTATTTATCCTTTTGGTCTCTCATTCGTTTAATCCCTATTAAACATTAAATTGTACAAACATACCTTAGTAGGGTTCGGCCATACAGCATGGCCGAACCATACCCCTTTGATTTGGGTCCATACAACCATAACTATGATCATTCTACCTTTGATCATTTCTCCCATAACTACCATTATGCCATTGAGACCAACCTTTTCCTTAAACATCCTTGACTATGACCAAACCACCTTGGTGGGGTTCGGCCATACCCATAGCCGAACCTCACATCTTTATTTGCTCCTTTATATCATTCTTTAAATCAATACATAAACGCATCATAGTTACCAATGGAATTCAATCCAATCTTTTCACCCAAAAACAGCCCATGGGGTTCGGCCATGCACAAGGCCGACCCAATGGTTCTCTTGATTTAATTGGTCCATCATCTATCCATGATTTGAATCAGTAATTTAACCCTAACATTGACATGGTTCAGCCATATATTGGCCAACCAATAACAGTAAATTAATCTTCATCAAATCACATAAAACACCATAATCTTATATGGTTTTTAACTCACCAAAATCATCAAATACTTTCATGGGGTTCTGCCATCCAAGGTGGCCGAACCCTATGTCCATGTCTTGGTCCTTATGAACATATTTTAGGTCTCATTTAAACATGTAATAATCAGTATAGTTTTTACCTCTCAAAACCCTCCAAATCAGTCCATCACTCTGCATGGTTTTCACTTTGTAACAAATCAATCCAAATGACCATAACACTTCATGGGGTTCGGCCATCCAAGATGGCCAAGCCCAATGGTCCATTTCATCAATTTATATCCATGGTTTAGACCCACTGATACCTTCAGTCCTTCATGACATTCAAATCCATGTTTTAATCCTCTTTAAAACATGCATTTTAAGTCTTAAAGAAAACATCTAAAACAGTCCACAAATTGCATGGTTTCTATGTTTCCAAGACATCAAAACCAAACAATTATTTCCATGGGGTTCTATGATTCCGCATGTTATGATTTTATTCCGCAAGTCTATATTGTTATGTGTGAACCGTTTTCATGGACTTTGTCCATGCACACATAGGGTTGGGCAGTTAAGGGTCGGACTTTAGAATTTTGGATTTAGCTCGGGTCGTGACGTCCCGCTCTCTATCACTCTTTGTTTATAAAAAAAAAATAGACTCTGATTTTCGAAGAGGAAAACGAGTGAAAAAGGGCAGGGCATTACATGTACTAACCATGTGTTAGCCCTACAATACCTACTGGGCGCGTTGGTCTAACGCCCTACTTCTACCCTAGTGGACGACACAGGAAACGAAGGGAACGATGAGCGTGATCGGAGCCAAGCATAGAAGCTTGAATGTGTTTAATTTATATTTTGATTAAGTTACTTATGGACTTGTAATTTGAATAACTAGAATTCGGGCATGTAATAACTTATATATTTTGCTATGGTTTGAATGGTTTATGTTGGATATTCTAGTTAAGATAATTATGGTTAAAGACTTGAACTACTTTGGTATCTAAAATGAAATAGAGTTAGGTTCTATTATAATCCACAGTTTATGTTTTATTTCGCATGTATATATATCAGTACGTGTGAACCTTATTCGTGGACTTAGTCTATACACACGTATGGTTGGCCAGTTAAGGGTCGGCTTTAGAAGCTCGAACTTAGCTCGCGTCATGACATCCCGCTCTCTTTCACTTTTCTATTTTAAAAAAAAAAATAGACTCTGATTTTCGGAAAGCGAGTGAAAAAGGGCGAGGTGTTACAGTCACAATATAATCAAGTGACCTAGTCACATACATCTCAGTACCAAAGTCTTCATCTGTCTATCTTAAGAATTTTCACAGTTCTTTAGCCACTCTAGGCTTTACTCGAGTAACAAACATATGTCTCATTATATCGGGACTCCCAAAGCATCATAACCTCTTTGGGCCGCCTTCGAGGGATCCAACATCTAGCATTAAGGTCTATATTAGGGAAGGTATATCCCACCAATCCCTTTCTACCCTTCACATTTGCTCAACATCTTACATCATCCTTAATATAAATGGATGACACAATGCATATTTTGATCGAGCTGAGGCACAATGCTCTCAGTTACCTACGTACCACATAGTCGATCAGACCAACCGTAGTTCATTATTTTCACATTTGGGTTGACATTGGGGAGTGGTCATACTTTTACTTTGGGAAATCAAACAAGGCTTTGTTAGCGTTTATATTGCATTCCATGCATTCTCAATCATGCTAGCCCATCCCCATTGTAGCACAAGTTAACCCCCTTGGGTTCTAAGATACTTGACATTAACTCACCCATATCACTTAGTCTAACCCTTTACCAAGTTCCTTTTCAAATCATAGAAATTCGTTCTACACATGGTTAGGTCAATCCACCACAACCATTATCAACATAGGTACTCACTAGTGATGTACACATCATCAATTAATCCAAGCATGGCATTAAAATACATTCATCATGCTTATTATATGAGTTACCAATCTAAGAATTCACAATCATGAGAATTCATTTGACACATACTGTAACACCCCAATTTCTCAATGAAATGGATAATTACGAAAATGCCCTTGGATTGGTAAATTTATTAATTATGATGTTAAATGAGAAAATAGTGGGGCCCATTACTCAAATTAAGACCCTATGAGAACATTATAAATGTCAAATTTGATTGGATGGGTAATGTACATCAATTTGGGTTAATATGGGTAATTGAGTCAAAGGACCCAACTGGACCCAATGGGTCATGGACTTATTATACCATTGGGTGAGCCCAAATTTAATGGGGTTAAGCTAAATCAATTGGAAATTAAGTGGAGCATAAATGGGCAGGCTTGATACACAACCAAATGCAAATGACTAAAACAACCCATAAATGGGTCATGGAGTCAAAACGGGTGAACAAGCTAAATGGGGACCCAATGGGTCGGGTTGACCTTGTTGACCACGGCTGATCGTGTGGGCCCACAAATGAGCTCAATGGTGAGTCAAATCAGGTTGAGTTGGATTGGAATGAGTTGCATTTAAATTAAATGGTTGGGTTGACTCAAGTGTAATAAATGTATGGTATTCAATGTGGTGAGTTAAGCCATTGAGTTAGTTGAATCAAAATGGAAATCAAAGGGGCCGTAAAATCAGTGAATTGAAGGGAATATGAGGAGGTGTCTTGGTCTCAAACAAACCAAAACAAGTCCCACACGTTGGGGACTTGTAATGGTAGTTTCCATGCTAAGTTTTAAATGGAAATGAATGGGAATTGGATGAGATACATAGGGAGCTGAAAGGTTGCATTGGCTGGTGCCAATGGGTGTCTTGGTTGTGCCAAGTGACCCTTTGGTTTGATCAAGAATTTATGAGGGAAATTGAGAGGTCATAGTGGCTGATTTAACAAAAGGAATGAACACCACATTTGGCCGATTTTCACACAAAGAAAATCCTAAGAATCCTCATCTCTCTCCCTCTCTCCAAACTCTTTCTTTTGGCCGAACCAGCAGTGGTGTTTTTACCAATTGATCATGCATAAACCAGCAAAGGAAGGAGGCTAAGAAATATAGGAAGTAAAGAGCAAAGGCAAGAGGAAAAACTTGGAAAATTTGGTAAGTATTTCCATGGGTTTTTGTTTAATAAAATGGGATTAATGAATCATGATTTGGCCATGTCTTGGCCGAATCCATCAAGGATTATACCTTGGATGCTGTTTTACAAAAGTGATGAAAAAATGGATCAATGGGTTCGGCCAATTTGGATGGCCGAACCCCATGAAAATAATTGGTTAATTTTGATAGTCTTTGTAACATGAAACCATGCAAGTGTTGGACTGTTTTAGATGTTTAAAATGCATGTTTTGAAAAGGTTTAAATCATGATTTTGAGTGTCATGTTTTGGGCCTCGGAATGACTGATTTCATCAAGGATCTAAATCTTGGTTTAAGGTTATGTAAAATGGCAAAAAGATATCATTGTGTTTGGCCACTTTGGATGGCCGAACCCCATGAAATTTATGTTGTTATTTTGATGGTTTTTGTAAGTTAAAACCATGCAAATGATGGGCTGTTTTGGATGATTAAATTAGACATAAGATAAAGGTTTAGGAGGTTCAAATCAAAGGCCATAGGGTTCGACCAATGAGTATGGCCGAACCCCATGAAATCATATGATTATTGTATGGTGATTTTGATGGTTTTGGGAGATAAAAACCATACAAGATTATGATGTTTTTATGGGGTTTCTATGTGATTTAAATGGGATATGGTTACTGTTTTGGGTTGGCCATTGGATGGCTGAATCATGTAATTATTGTGTTAAGAGGACCATAGATATGGCCGAACCCCATGGACTATTTTTGTTGATAATTGGATTATGATAATGAATGGTATATGTTTATGATTTCGAAATCACATATGTCAACTATGGACTTAGTACTAAGGGGATTAAACATGAAAGATGATGGAACATGGGATTAAAATCTCTAGGGTGAGGCCCGGCCATGTTGTGTGGCCGAACCCCACCAATTGTCAATTGATGGACTTGGTGATCAATTCATAATGAAATTAAGCAAATGAGATACATGTATGAGGGACTTAAAGGACCAAATAAAGATGGGGAAATTCGGCCATGTTGTATGGCCGAACCCCACTAAGGTGGTTTGGTGATGTACTTTGGTTTTTTAAAGGAAAATTAAGTAAAGGAGTGTATAGTGGCAATATTGTAAATATGGAGGAAAAGTTCAAAGATGAAATGATCAAAAGAATGGACATATGAGCCAAAACTCATGGTGGTAAGGTTCGGCCATGTAGTATGGCCGAACCCTACCAAGGTTTTATTTGGAGGTATGGTTTAAGTGTATGGTTGTAATTATATGAAAGAGAGACCAAATTGTAAATAGGTGAGGTTCGGCCATGGGGTATGGCCGAACCCCACATAGTGCATTTTTGGGACTTAGACCAAGTTGGAATTACATAGATGAATGTTTGATTTGCTGCTATGTAAATATGGTATCGAGACTTGCGTGAACGGCGTACGAGTCGTGAACGGGTGACGATTAAGAAAGATCGAACACTGAAGTGAATCTTCAGTAGGTTTCCTACCTACTTGTAACCACAATTATGATTTGGTTTTATTATGTTTTTATGAGATATGTTGTATTTGATTTATGTTTCAAATGTGGTTTTGAATGATGAGTTATGTATTTACAAATGACATACAATGCATTGACATCTCATGCATAGCATGGGATGATCATTATGGAACCCGGAGCCCACACTTCGGTGATATGCTGTGATGCAACTGTGAAACCCCCTTAGGCGATGCAGGTCCCGCCAGGAGTAGTATCATGATGATGATAATACATTGGTCTCCTTAGGCGATGTAGGTCCCGCCAGGAGAAATGTTATAATGATGGGAAATACATTGGTCTCCTTAGGCGATGCAGGTCCCGCCAGGAGAAATGTATAATGATGAAAATCACATTGGTCTCCTTAGACGATGAGGGTTCCGCCAGGAGAAATATTATGATGATGAGAGCCACATCAGCCTCCTTAGGCGATGCAGGTCCCGCCAAGAAGAATATCATCAAGAAGAAATGAAAGTGTATTGTGATTTACCTTAACGGTGAGTGTCTCGTCAAGTGATGGCTATGAATATGCATGATGGGAGGGACTCATTACATGTGCATATTTACATAGCATTGATTTACCTGCTTTGATGACCATATATATTATGATATATGCATGTTTTTATATACTAACCATGTGGTAGCCCTAATCGGAAATCCTACTGGGCGCGTTGATCAAACGCCCTAATTCTATCCTTAGAGGATAATGCAGGAAATGGAAAAGGTAAAGAGAAGGTCGTGGACCTGGAGGGGAGCCAAGCTTAAGCGCTTGATTGATGATTGGGATGTCTTTATTATTGTCTTTTGAGTTACATTTTATGGACATGTAATAAGTTGATACTTTTGCTATGGTTTGTTTATGATATAAACAATGGATGGTTGGATAAGTTATTTTAATAATTGAGACTTGTACTTGCTATCTATTCAGTCTAATTCCGCAGTTAGTCTAGTTTATTATGCATAACTTGTTTAGTTCCATGTGTGAATTGTTATCGTAGGTTTAGTCTATGCACACATGGGTGGCCAGTTAAGGGTCGGACTTAGGAAGTCCGTGTAATAGCCCGAATTTTTAAATCAATATATATATGGCAATTATTGATTTTAATAATGGAAAAATGGGAATTTTGATGTCATGGATGTTAAATGGATCAAAAATTTGGGCAAAGGCCCAAGTATGGTCCAATGGACCATGGATTTGATAGAATTCATTTGAAGGGTCAATAATGGTCAAAGTGGGCCCGATAACCATGTGGGACTCAACGGATCAAAATTGTTTCAAACTCCAGGGTAAATGGTAAGAAAATAAATATAATTGGGCCATGGGTCCAATGATGACCCAATAAGGAGAATGGATTGAATTGATCACCTAAGTTAATGCGGAAAAAATCAAGATAGTATAATCAAGTGGGGCCCACCTCCACCTCATCAAGTGAGGTGGCACGTGGACCAAGGAAAAAGGTGGGGCCGACCATCATGGTTGACTTGGTCAACCATGGATGAGTCAAAATGGAATTAAAGAGGACCCAAGTAAACAAAGTTGATTTAACTAATGTAAAACACCTAAGTTTAGTCTTGAATAGACCAAGGGACATAATCAAGTGTCCACCTCCACCTCATTAAGTGAGGTGACAGGTTGACTAAGATTTGGTGGGGCCGGCCACCATGGTTGACTTGGTCAACCATGGTGGATACATGAAAGAAATTGAAGGGAATTAAATAGGAATTAAATTATAAAATTAAAGGGGCTAAGTTAAGAAAGAAATGAAATAATGGATGGAGTCACATAGGAAAGGGGGGTGAGTCAAGATGGTTTTCCATCTTAATTGACTCACCAAACTCATTGGAATGAGTTGTGACTCAAACCCATTCCAACCACCCCCACTAAGGGGACAATGACCCTAAAATTGGGGGCATGCAAGGCCATACCCCCCCTTCATGATTTCTTGGTCGATGGGACAAGACCAAGATTACATGAGAGATGGTTTTCCATCTCCTTTCTCTCATCACTCTCTCCCTCTCCTCTCCAAACCGTCCTCCCTCTTGCAAGAAAAAGAAAACACCAAAGAGAAAGAGATTTATAAGGGAAGAAGAAAACCCAAGGTTGGCCGACCACTCAAGACCCAAGACTTGAGATATTTTCCCATTCCCACCTCCGTTTTCTCTCTCAAAACTGCTACATCTTGGCCAAACCAAACCTTGGTGACCTTACCTTAATCAAGCTCACCATTGGCCGAGTATCAAGGAGGAAGAAGAAGGAGAAAGACTAAGGAACAAGAGGAGCAAGAGACAACCGGGAGAATCACGGATTGTAAGTATCTCTAAACAAGAGATTAAGTTTTAAAGGTCTAAAAAACTGAAATCCATTTCTCAGAATGAATGATTGCCACAAGTGTAGTGGGCTTTAGACCCAAAATCCATCAAGTGATGAGATCGGAAATGGGGGAAAAGAGGAGAGATAGATTAAGAAAGATAATAAATTAAGGGCATTATGTATTTAAGACTTATTAAGCATGGAAATGTAATGTTTTAAGGAAAATCACGAAGTAAGGATGTACAAAAGACGCCATGGAGAAGACTGACAAAACAGTCAGTCGACTGAATCAAAGATTCAGTCGACTGAACTGATGGGAGACGAACCAGAAACGAAGTTCTGGGAGTTTCAGCCGACTGAATCATGAATTCAGTCGACTGAACTAACAATGGACGAATCAGAAACGAGCTTCTGGGCGTTTCAGCCGACTGAACTATAGTTTCAGTTGACTGAACTAATGGTGACTGAAAACAAAAGGATTTTCTGATAGTTTCAGCCGACTGAATCCGAGAATTCAGTCGACTGAACACAAAACGTCTCGGAAAAGAAAAGGGTTTTGGAAGTTTCAGCCGACTGAATATATGATTCAGTCGACTGAAGGAATGCCGATTAAACACGTAAACGGATGGTTGATAGTTCAGCCAACTGAATGTGTATTTCAGCCGACTGAAAGTAAACTGGCAAGACAAACAGAAGATCTGATTCAAAATCAGCCGATTGAATCTGTGATTCAGTCGACTGAACTCATGATTCAGTCGACTGAACTCCTAATTCAGTCGACTGAATTGAAGAGTACGGTTTTGAACATTTTCAGAGGTCGCTGATTGATCCGGTACGATAAATGGTGGTTATGTTAAATTAAAGGGACCAATTTTAATGATCATACAACATGATTAGTAAGTCATTAATGGATCGAAGTGTATGGACCAGTTATGGATTGGATTATGTATGTATTTTAATCAATGGGAAAAAGAGGCTAAGTTAAGAGCTGATTTATGATAACCTTGTAACATGGTTAAAGATCATTAATGAACATAGGTCTATGATTAGTTAAAGACTTAATCATGGATAAGATATAGACTAACTTGGAAAATGTATAATAAGGTATTGGCACATCCCAAATGGTACGCGAACAGCGACCGGAATTATCGAACGAGAACGAAAAAGGACGTTATCAGTATTTGGTAGGATTCCTACCTTTTTGTAAGCCATGGATTTGGGTGATGTTTTCTTTAATCTATTTTGGAAATCATGTGGTTATCTTTAAGATAAGTTTTGGACTATGTATCATGTGATGTTTTACTCTAAATTATTTTGGAAATTATGTGAATGCCTATGATGGGTTTTGGATTAAATATTGTGGGATGGTTTTTCCTTGGATTTAATTGGTAATCTTGTAATTGTCTTAAGATGGGTTTTATTACTATTGAATTTCATATATTACATGGCATATGGCATCTACATCTCATGCATGGCATGGGAGGCATAAGACAGGGGAAGGATGAAATGAAACCGGAGTCCATGCTCCGTCGGGGTGACCGATAAACAGCATGGGGACATTTCACATATGTATAATTATACCTTGATGAGGCTTTGCCATCAAGGGGGACTCTTGTAATTATGATACCTTGATGATGGTTTTCCATCAAGGGGGATGTTGTATGTATTTGTTATACCTTGATGAGGCTTTGCCATCAAGGGGGACCTTTGTAATTATGATACCTTGATGATGGATTTCCATCAAGGGGGATGCCTAGTGTGGATCGCATCTTGATGAGGTTTTTCCATCAAGAGGGTCATAGCACGATGATGGTATGGATTTTATTTGGGACACTATGGATGGTTGAAAAAGGGACATTGTAGAATGAGGATGAGATTGATGGGTGGGATTCATGACATAGAACACCCATTGCATGACATTGCCCAAAGTACATGATTTTTCTATAATATTATTTGCATGTTGTTATTACTAATCCATGTGCTAGCCCTACTCGGAGTCCTACTGGGCGCGTTGACTAACGCCCTACTTCTCCCCTAGCTGGTGATACAGGAGACGGAGGAAACGGTGGACGTGACGGGAGTCAGGCTTAGGGGCGTGGGGAAGCGGCTACTTTGTTTAGCAAAGTTTTATTTTGGAAATGTTGTAACTCAAGTAGCTTATCTTGTTGAATTGTAATAATTTTGGATTTCTGACTATGGTCTGGATTAAACTCTGTACGTGATTATTTTGAGATAGAATCATGAACATGGGGGTATTTTGGTAATTTAATGTTGTATCTTCCCTTCTATCTAAAAATGGCAAGATAGTATCTATTATAATGTTCCGCATGTAACTATGTTCCGCGAGCTTACTTCCTACGCGTGAACCGTGCTTGTGGACTTCGTTCCGCGCACGCGTAGGGTTGGCCAGTTAAGGGCCGGGCTTTATGAGTCCGGACTTAACTCGCGTCGTGACGTCCGCGCCGTTGTCACTTTGATATAATTCAAAAAAAAATAGACTCTGATTTTTGGAAAAGCTAGTGGAAAAGGGGCGGGAGTTACAGTCCGAACTTAGCTCGCGTCGTGACGCCGCCCGCTCTCTTCCGGTGTTATTCTTTTATTAAAAAAAAAATTTAGACTTTGATTTCTCGGAGAGGGCGGGGCGTTACACATACATTACTCATAACCATACACAAGTATAAGAAGTTATCAAGGCCCTACATTACACATCTTGGGCCATCTTGATTTATCATACATTCTATCATACTTTAACACATCGTAAATTTATGAATTCTCAATTATAGTAAACATATAATCATAGGGAACTTGAGAAACTCATACATATGTATTTGATACAATATATTCACATCAATCACACATAGGCATAAAGAGGTCAAACCATAACCTTACCCAACTATGCATTGGAATGTGCATAAGACAACATTCGCTCAAACATATTATCACACACCTTCTGAGCATGAAATTTTACAAATATTCTCAATGCTCTAAGTGTATGGCATTCTCCAATTTTATCTAATGTTATCAAATTCGAATCGTATCGAAATTTGTTTAGGGGTGTGAATCGTGAATCGAAAATCGTAGAATCGTAAAGTCGTACGATTCATATATCCTCTTATTCCCATAAACATTTTGTTGACCTGGTCCATTACAACACATAACACAAAATTTAGCATTAGCTCGTACTGATGAGTTTATCGTCTGAGTCATCACTAATGAGTCAACTTTTTTGGTTAGGTTTGCGATTGCTAACTTAATGTCAAAATCACTACTGAATTCGTACAAACCCCCTTTCTTTGAGGTTTGCGGTAAATTACATTTCTTAGAGAAATCCCATCTCTGAGAATTCTCCACTGGTGTTTCCAGGAATGTCCATCTATTGTTCTCAATTAGCTTCAAATGTCCCTATTTTTCATAGACTCGACCATTTGACGGGTTGATGTGGTTAAACCATTAAAGAAAAATTGGACAAGTCTCCACGTTTCAAAGCCATGGTGGGAGCATTTTGCTAATATATCTTTGAATCTTTCCCATGCTTCACAGAATTATTCGCCCTCCTTCTGATTGAAGTTTATCATCTCTTTCTTGAGGGCGTTTGTTTTTTATAATGGGAAAAACTTATTCAAAACTTTATTCACTACCTGATCCTAAGTGGTGATGGTATTCATAGGTAAAAATTTAACCAAGATTTCGATTTTTCTTTAAAAGAGAAAGGAAATAATTGAAGTCGAATAGATTCATCAGTGATTCCTTGAATTTTAGTGGTCACACAGGTCTCTAAGAGTTTTTGACATGGAGGTATGGATCCTCTCTATCAAGACCATGGAAAGATGTTAGAAGATGTAAAAGTACTGGTTTAAGTTCAAAGGTAACATTGGTTGCAGGGTATAATTATATCTGATGGAGTATTGGCTGTGACTGGTGAGAAGTAGTCTTGGAGAGTTTTCTCCACAACTTCTTCTGCCATAGGTGATGATGCTATGAAGAAAAAGATGATGATGAAGGAACAGATGGGGATGATGATAATGGTGAACTAAGTGGATTGTCTTTGTCTATGACTGAGCTAGACTAACCCCCGAACGTAACAATCGATGTACTGACTGGAAGTGTAACTCTAACCAAGTGATTGGTGGAGTCACGTGACCAGTTAAGCATACACATACACAATCATTCACATTCAACCAAAAATACCCATGAAATGCCTAAATCTAGATTTGAATTGCAATAATGCAATCAATTTTTTTATTTGGCTAATAGGACCCTAAAGATTATCTCCAGACTTGCTCTTGTTTTTCTTTCCAAGCAATCTAATCTCCAATGTGAGTTCAACCACAATCATGGCCAGGTAAGTGCCCAAGTAAGTGGAGGAGCACTTGCCAATCTGCTTATATTCTACTTATCCTTAGGCTATTTACATCTTGGTGACAGAACTAGTCATTGGTTTCCAGAAATTGATTTGAATTGAAAAGGTTCCTAATGAGCATGCAACCCTAAAATCTAGCCTAATGGTTCCTCAATTGATTTTATTAGGAAATGCATGAACCATTTTTACTATCTTGTTTCTCTAGACATTGTGAATGCAATCCTACTTTAGCACACAAACATTGAGCAATATTCAAAACAATAATAAAACAATTCTAACTAATGCATGAATCTAGCATCATAATATGCATGAACAATTTAATGTGCAATTGAATTAAAGAACACCCTAAAATTTATATGAATGCATGATAAAAATGAAAATTAAAAGAAGGCAATTAGGCACTCACCTTAGTCTAGCATGCATGTTTCCAACAATTTTTAAGCGCGCAGTTTAAAAATCCTGCAAAACAAAACAAACAAACTTTGGTGTAGAGTCTAAATCAAATAATGCATGATCCTAAACTAAATTATGTTTTCCTAAAACTATAACTAGTGAAAGAAATATACTATTCAAAATCCTAAACCACAATTTTAATCAAGATGAGACTAAGAAATTTAAATTTGAGATTCACCAATTTGATTCCAAGATTTTATTTGATTAGATTTCTAAATCTAGAAAGCTTCTAAGTTTGAGAATTTTCTAAAATCGGATGGTTTCCAAAAATAGAAACCTTGCCAAAAATGGTTTTTTCTAAAAATAGAAAATTTCTAAACATAGATTTTTTTCCAAAATAAAACAGATTTCCAAGATTAAACACATATTTGCTAAAATAAGAAACTAACAATTAGCAAAATTTCCAAAAATAGAAAATTATAAATATGGCAGTTTCAAAGGTTAGGAAATCTTCAAAAATACACTTAATCCAAAATTGATATTTTAAAAAATCCTCTTATTAAAGGAAACTTTCTAAAATTAGAACTTTTCAAAAATAAAAAGTTTCCAATTCTAAAGACTCACAAATAATAGAAATGTTCCAAAAATAGTAATCTTTCCAAAAATTACATAATTTTTAAATGGCATGTATTTTAGTTTTGATTTCTCTGGCAGCGGCGCCAAAACTTGTTGATGTTTTTAATTTGTAATCTCGCAAGCGTACGAACTATTTGTTAGTATAACATATGAGTGTGAGTCGAAGCCAACAGGAAATCACAAAATATATGCATAAAAGTAAATATGCACCTCTTGAAAAGATGCAATCTTGAGAAAATGAATTAAATTTTGATTTGAAATAAAAAGATAAATTTAAGTTGGAAAACAAATGAACACCATCTTTTATTTAACATTGAAACACATTAGTTCCTTTACTTTTTACATTGGTGAATCATTGGATATGTAGTCATCTCTTTTGAATTAAAATTACAAAGTTCTGGATTAAAATAATATATTCACAATCCTAGTTAAAGAATCTTTTAAGAAAGAGGTTGTTTTTATACATGAAAGAATAAATTAAAGAATGAATAAAATATTAAACAAAGAATGCAATGTTAAATTAACAAAATTGAATTGACATGAAAAATAAATGACAGAATAAAATAAGACATAATTTAAAGGTGGTTATGGAATTTTTCTCTCATCGCCCGAAATTATTAAATAAACACGAAACCTAGATCTGAAATTCAATGCATAGAATTCAAGATTCATTTTACACCTTTTAATTAAAATATATACTCGTTGATTTAATTAAAGTTTGATCCTAGGTTCAACAATCAAAACCTAAGACTTTAATCAAATTAAGAACATAAAATAAAAATTAAAATGAAGCGTAAAAGATAACATGAATAATCAGACTTTTCAAGAATCTAAAAATGGACGTTTCTTATTTATTAAATGGAAGAATTCAATGTACAAAAGATGGAGTTTCAATACATGAAAAACTTAAAAATAAATTGCAAAATAAAATAAACCTCACTTGCAATTTTCGAGTATGCTTCTGTTTTCAATGTATTTTCCAACTTTAGGTCCTCTTGAGCTCCAGGTCAAGTTCGAATTTGGCTTTGGGGTAGTGGGGTATTTATAGGCTCAAGGTTGCAATGGATGTTTGGGATTAAATCTTTGTTCAAGTGACAAAGGAATGACTTGGATTAAATTTCAACGGAGTTGGATGGATGGGATTAAAGGTTACAAAAGGTTAGGGTTTAAATGGACATCCTCGAATTTTAGGATGTAACGCCCGCCCCTTTTCACCTAAAATCAGAGTCTATTTTTTTTTTTTAAATAAAAGTGACAAAGGCACGGACGTCACGACGCGAGTTAAGTCCGAGCTTCTAAAACCCGGCCCTTAACTGGCCAACCCTACGTGTGCGTGGAACTAAGTCCACGAAGAACGGTTCACACGTAGAAGAAATCTTGCGGAACATTATAATAGAGACTATCCTACCAGTTTCTAGATAGCAGGGAAGATTACATCATTTAAATTACTAAATTACTTCAAAATGATAATGTCCAAAATAAAATCCAAACCACAGTAAGTAATCTAAATTATTACATTCCGACGAGCTAAGCTATTCAAATTACATTTCCAAAATAAATTAAATAAACTAAGTAGTCCGCCTTCCCAAACTCCTAAGCTTGGCCTCCGTCTCGTCCTTCGTGTCCGCCATCTCCTGCGTCATCAGCTAGGGTAGAAGTAGGGCGTTAGACAACGCGTCCAGTAGGACTCCGAGTAGGGTTAACACATGGATTAGTGATAACAAGCGTATAGAAAATAATATAATCAAAACCATAAAAATGAATGCCATCCCATGGGTGTCCTATGTCATGAGTCCCACCCATCATCCATACCATCATGCTATCATATCCCCCTTGATGGAGAAACCTCGTCAAGATATAAACAATCACAAATCATCCCCCTTGACGACAAAACCTCGTCAAGATATAAACAATCACAAATCATCCCTCTTGACGGCAAAACCTCGTTAAGATATAAACAATCACAAATGATCCCCCTTGACAGCAAAACCTCGTCAAGATATAAACAATCACAAATCATCCCCTTGACGGCAAAACCTCGTCAAGATATAAACAATCACAAATCATCCCCCTTGACCGCAAACCCTCGTCAAGGTGTCCCATGTTGTTTCTCGGTCGCCCCGACGGAGCATGGACTCCGGTTATAGCATATCAGGCTATCCCCATGTCTGCTTCTCGGTCGCCCCGACGAAGCATGGACTCCGGTTTCTTTATTTTCATCCTTCCCATGCCATATCCCTCCCATGTCATGCATGAGATGTAGATGCCATATGCCATGTAATATATATGATAGCACAAACCATGGCATTTAAAATCCCATCAATAAAACATATAATTTGATTATCAAAAATAGATCAAGCAAGGCATCAATATACACATCATAGCCTTAAAACCCATCTTAAAACAATCATATGCTTACCAAAATAAATCAAGGAAAAACCCATACATAACACATAATCCATGGCTTACAAAAAGGAAGGAATCCTACCGAATACCGACTAGCGTCCCTTTACGCTTCCGTTCACTAATCCGGTCGCCGATCGCGCACCGATTGCGATGTGCTGATACCTTATTATACATATGAATAATCAGTCCATGTTTTTAACCATTTCTAAGCCCATAAATCATACCTTAGTGGGGTCCGGCCATACCCCATGGCCGAACCTCACTATCTAGGTTTTGTGGGTCCCATTTAGTCCATCAACTATTTTAATCGCATGAGTAAAAAAAAATCAGCCATCTTAGGTTTTATTTAACCATACATAAGTTTGTTACTTAAAGCCCCTAAGTCCATGATCATCTCCCATGAAGTTCTTGAATTTGGCCATTATTTACGATTTTGCCACTACTCCTCCATGGTTAGGTTCTCATTTCATTTCTCCATTCTTAGGCCCATAATTGATCCATAATCTTGGATCCATTAATGACTCACCAATCATGAGATACAACCATTAAAAATCAGCCACTATCTTAACCTAATTCCCATTAATTAAAGCATATTCATAGACCTTAATCTTAGCCTATCCATTGGTTCACAAAATGGGTCCATTGATGTCTCATTAACCATGACATAACAACACTAGAAATCAGCCATTTAATTAACCTAATCTCCATTCATTTAAACACATACATAACCCCATACTTAGCCCATTAAGTGGCTCATAAAAATGGGTCATGGGTTCGGCCATACACCATGGCCGAACCCATGATGTTAATTCCTTATTTTTCTTGGATCTTTTCCCACATTTTTTATCCACATCTTAGATCCCTTAATGCCTTACCACTTCATGTCATTGGATCTTTAAAATCAGTCCCTTTAATTAACATTAGGCTCACTTTCTTGAGTCCATCAAAACCACCAACATTCCCCATTATTTTTTCCCTATTTAACATATCATTAAAATTATGAATACATTACCATAGGGTTCATCATTCATTGGTGACATTTAGACCATAAAACATGAACCTTCATCCATTGGATTCCTTCATTTAAAACCCCTTTCCCAAAATTACTAGCATTCTTTCATTTAAAACTTTAAAATCATGAACCACTTACATAGCCTCCATCTCTAACCCCATTAAAATTCTAACACCATCACCATAAAGGTTCATGGCTCCATCATTCATTCCTGCCTGTTGAAGGCCACAAAAATCATTCACATCTTCTATGAAATTTCATCATAAAAACCCCTTTAAAATTACCTACCATTTATCATTAAAATCCTTAAAACCCCTAAATCATCCTCCATGGCCTTTCCATTCTTTATAAACCCTAAAATCAATAATCACCTACCATGGTTTGGACCTTAAAGCCCCATTCCAATTTACTTAAATTACTGACCATGATCCTTCCAAAATTCCATACATCCATTGCTTAAATAATTTAATTACATATGTCCTTAATCCATTTATTTTTCTTAACCCTAATAAAATCACTTAAACACCCACCATGGGGTTCGGCCATATACATGGCCAAACCCTATGGCCCATGGTTCTTCCTAAAAAAAAATCATCACCTCTCCGTTTGAATAAAATTTCAAAGAATAAAAACCCTTAAAGCAGCCTTATTTTTTCTTAATCCATCTCTCCCACTTTATCCATTTCTCATCTTTCCATTGGATGGATTTGAGATCCAAGGCTATTATAATTTGGCCACCACTAAATCCAAGCAATGGATTCATAATCTCTTAAACCTAAAAAAAAATCTAATCTCTTGTTAGAAAAATTACATCCGACGGCTCCTCAGGCTTTTCTTTCTCCTCTTGATTTCCTTAGCCCTTTTATCTTCTTCGTCTCTTTGATTGGTCGGCGAAGATGAGCTTGATCAATGAAAAACATCAAAGCTTGGGTCGGCTAAGATGGAGTGTGGTTTGAGAGAGTGAGGAGAGAATGGTGAGAAATAATGCCCTAGATCTTGGTCTTGAAGTGGTGGCTTTTGCTTGCACTTCTCTTCTCTAAGTCTTTTCTTCTTTTCCTTAGTTTTTTTTTCTTCTTTCCCTTGGGTGTGGGACGGCAAGTGGGAGAGCAAGAGGAAGAGAATGAGATAAGAATGGATTGAAAGATAAGATGAAAAACAACACGTTTTGGTTCTTAAACTTTACTCCACCATTAAGGCTTCCAACCACCAACATGGGAATTTTTCATGCTTTATGGTGGTGTTGGGATAAACCCATCAAGCCAACGTTTTGGCTTTAAGATGGAAAGGTTTAGTTTTCCATCTTTTGACCCCTTTGACTACCTTTTGGATAATTGTAATCATTTAATTAACTAGATAATTACCTAGGTTTAATTAATTTCCACTTAACCTAATCCATTATTCCACCATGGTTGATCAATTCAACCATGGGGGCCGGCCCCACCAAGCCTTGGTCCCCACGCCACACTTGGTGAGGTGGAGGTGGGTCCCAATCGGCCATGTCACCTTGGTCAATTCATCACCAACATAGTGATTTAAATTTAATTAAATAATTCCTCTTATTGGAACCATGGGCCCATGGCCCAATTACATTCACTCTTACCTATTTACCTGAAGCTGACATCATCTTGATCCATTGGGTCCCCAATATGTATTGGGTCCAATTTGACC